>JBCJKH010075785.1:0-22570 GCA_039877255.1 Loriculus beryllinus | reverse complement strand
AATGTAGAACCTGGATCCAGATTTGGCCTCTGTCAGTTCTCAAAACCACAGGGAAGCTGTGTTCATTATTTGTAAGACGTTAGAAATTGTATACATCAAACCACGGAAAGTGTATTGTTTGTTTTGTTTATTATGGCTTTTAATATTTTGTGTCACTGCAGCTAATTGGCATGTTTTCTTAGCAGAGTAAATACATCTTCAGAAAACTCATAACTCAGACTAGCTGTGTTTGTAAGCAAAACTGCTATATCAGACACTTCCTCGTTTTGTACAGAAAAATCAAGCTGTTGAAATACCCAAACTACAGCTGCACTCACCCATGATTGGGCAAGACACCCTTCAGACAAAAAAATGCTATGGCTTCTTCCAATACAGAAGCTGTGTTAATAGCTAACCACAATATTTTTCCAAAAATTCAGCTGTGTAGATGAAAAATAAGGGGAAAATTTTTAAGGTAGAAAGGGCAGTTAGGTCCCCAAATCATTTCTCTATAAGTAATCCATTTCTCTCCATTTTTTTTAAGATTTCCTTACAGGATTTATGCAGTCATTTATAATAGCCATAATCTGTAAATTTCCCAGACAATAACTACAACAATTTCCTGAATTTCAAATATCACCTCAATCTTGTGGCTGTCCCTTGAAGTTGAAAACCAACACAGCATTCAGTGTGAAAAGTCCAAATATATGTTTATTATGTGTAAACACTGTCACAGTTAACCATTATGCTGGGCCTAGATAAGAAAGAACAGGGTACTGCCAGAAAGGACAATCTCCCATAGCAGAAGATCGTAAGAGAATAGGCTAACTTTCTTTAAGACTGGACTACAGAGAAAGCAAAAAAAGTAAAGGTGAAAGCAGGGAAGAACATCTTCTATTCTGAATACCTCAGTAAGTAAAGGTATGGCAGAGATATGTATAAGGTGCAAATGAAGTAAAATGCGCCTTACCCCTCAACCAACAGCTGGGACATTGTAAAGCCCAGATGTTGCTAATGAATAGCTTGTGTTAGAGAACCAGTTATCTCCAGCCCCTTAAAACTCTCAGCCTAGGATTTAATGCTCACTACAAAATGCCTTGATTTTCTGTTGAAATTTAGAGGATCTTGACTTGAACTATTTCCAGCCCCTAAGAGGTCTGAGTCTTTCATCCCCTGATCTTCAAATATCACATGCAACTTAATGGGAAAGTTATGTTCCAATCAGAGTATCAGGCATAGACACTCAGCACACATCTCTGAAGTTGCCTGACACTGTTTTTTTAACACTGCACATCTTCAACAGAGAAAAAAAAAATAAAAATCCTATATGTACACAGAATGGCATCTGACTTTTGTATCTGCAAGAGTCTGCCCACACAGAGCCAGCCAAGCCTGAAAATCTGGCCTTCCAAGTGCTGTGCCTAGGTACTGCAGCCTCGACATTTGTCATATTTTCCATATATCATCTAAGGAAAAAAAGGATTGAAGACCAGTGCTACAGAAAGTGAAGAATAGGGCTAGACAGAGCAGCAAAAATTAAGAAAAAGTCAATTCTGATTTGCTGGTTTTACACTGATTTAAGCAGAGCTAGACTTCAATGTCGGTTATGCATTTAATCAGGAGCTGTTTGTATTTGCAGAAACCTGAAATATCTGGAGTGCCTGCTGAACCTTTCCTTCATAGATTAGCTTACAAAAAAGCATCAGTGAAAACATAAAAACCCCAAACCTTCTACCTAAGTGTTTCAATGAAACACTTGCCAAACTAAAAGAATGATCCATCGAAAATCTCCACGTCATTTTCATTATGTGCTTTAAAATCTATTTTCTGTCTTTCTTGGTATCAGAATTAACTGAATTCTGTTATTAATATTCATAATATGACTCCTTTCTTGAAGCACTCATTTGTACATTGACACAGTGAAACAGTTATTATTCCTTGATCTTGAGAGATAAAGCCATACTTATATTAAAATGAAGAGTGTATTAGACATTGAGACCTAATGTTGAGACCTACAGTTCAAGAGCACTTGGAGGTAATACTAGCTTGCAGCTCTTCGTAGCACACGCATGCACAATATAAGTTAAAAATAATAAGTCTCCACTTCCATCTAACAGATTAATCGCCTTAAGCACAAGAAGCTTATACTTTGATCCTTTATTGCTCCATTATGTAATCATTTTGCCAGTATTTCCTGGCCTCAATCTCAATAGTTTATAAACCAATATAAACGTCACCTGTCCGTAGGGCATGAGTCACATCTCTGTTTAGTTTGAGTCCTGCAGGTTAGTAAATAAGATTCCCAGCCTCTGTTGCATACCCAAATTTGATGTGGTCATCAACTGCAACATCTGTCTGTGAAATGCTACTTCACAGGTTCTGGTTCTTGGTTCATTAAAAATTCAGCCTAGCCAAGTTTAAAGGTTTTTATTTTGTTTTGCTTTTCTTTAAGGGTACGGAAAACAGCTTGAGAAAGAAAGTTACGGTGAAATCTACCGTATACTACAGCAAGTTCCAGCATTCATTCTTCTGAAACTTCACCTGTGCAGATGTGCCACAAGTGTATAATAAATATACAGAAGAATGTTATTTAAAATGTCTTTAAGAAACTTGTCTCTACCCAGTGTATCAGTCATTAGGCTACTATAGATAACGATATTTTCTCCTAATTACACTGAAGATATGCTAGTGGGCAACACAAAAGGTCTGATTTGTAAGACTACAGAGAGAAAGGAAATGAGTGAGAAAGAATACACATCCCAGTGGCTGCAGCATGTATCATGAACTGTATGATGCGGGTGCCTGAAGACCGACCGCTGGGGCTGTTTCAGTTTGATCTAATAACTGAGCGACTTCGTGAATTTTCATGCCATACTGTCATTGCAAGCTAATTAGGAATGTGCTGTGAAATCATTTATTATACTACACCTCCTGCAGAGTACAGGAACACATTGTTTATAAGTAGGGAAATATTCTGCTTCCCATCTCTGCATGTGAAATGCTCTGTGTATTTAGGTAGAACAACTCTTTGTCTTGATAGTTACAGTAGTCTTATATACATACCAATAATGCAAATCTTGAAGATATCCATACTGTAACATGATTCTGTAAATCATTACTAAAGTACAGCTTTATACATTGCAGGTAATGCCACAGTTCCTTCCAATTCAAAAAGGAAAATAAGGCAAGAAAAGCTGCAAATCTAACAGAACTCTATCCGTGTCGCCACCAGGGGACACTGTCATTTCATTTCAAAAGCATAAGAAAACAAATTTTTGATTTAACACCAATAAGTCAAATTTAGATAGATAGATGAAATCCTTAATGCGTTAGTTGTATGCTTCCTCACAGTACAGCTAGTAAATATGATAAACACATGCCCAAAATAACATCGAAGCTGAGAATTGTCTTTGAGACTTTACATAGCACACACCTATGCATCTCCAAACAACCAAAACCGTCAAAATAGCTAAAGAAAGAAATGTGTTTACACTGGGTTTATCTGTTGATGCTGGTAGTTATTTACAATATGCAAAGTGAGATTTAGTAAGTCCCTCTTTGATATACATTTACATTTGGATTAATTTATGCATGGATCTGTGATTGCCAAACAATGAGAATTTCATATCCACAACTCCTATAACATTATGTTATAGGATTATACATTACATAACTTATGTAAAGTACAGTATAACACCTTATGTAAAGCAGAAAGTATGTTCTCCAAAATTAACAATGTGTAACCAATAAAACATGAGATAAAAGAATGAAAACATAAACACAGAAAACAGATGAATTTATGAGGTTTTCTGCTTCAATCAAATAGTTCTGCTTGTCAAATAAACAATTGTGCTGCTTCTTTATATGTTAAATTGGCAAACATGTCTCTAAATACTTCAATTGTGTCTTGAAGGCTATACAGAATCACAGAATGATTAGGGGTGGAAAGGACAGGGAATGGCTTTAAACTGACACAGGGTAGATTTAGACTAGGTCCTTTCCACCCCTAATCATTCTGTGATTCTGTGGGGCCTAAAGATCATCTAGTTCCAAGCCCCATGCCACTAGGCCAGGTTGCTCAAAACCCTGTCCAACCTGGCCTTGAATACTTCCAGGGATGGGGCATCCACAGCTTCTCTGGGCAACCTATGCCAGCACCAGAACATTTTCCTAAATGTTAGTCTAGATCTACCCTCTGTCAGTTTAAAGCCATTCCCATTCATACTATCACTACATGCCCTTGTAAAAAGTCCCTCTCCAGACTTCTTGCATGCCCCCTTGAGGTACCATAAGGCTGCTCTAAGGTCTCGCAACGCCTCCTCTTTTCCTGAATGAACAAGCCCACCTCTCAACCTGGCTTCATAGCAGAGGTGCTCCAGCCCCCTGATCATCTTTGTGGCCCTCCTCTGGACTTGCTCAAGCAGGCCCATGTGCCTCTTGTATTGGGGTCCAAGAGCTGGGTGCTCTTGCTGGTCCCTCTGGGAGGGGTGTCTCATGAGAGCAAAGTATAGGGGAAAAATCACCTCCTTTGACTGCTGGTTACAATCCAGCTGTTGGTTTTCTGGGCTGCAAGCACGTGTTGAGTTTCTTTTCAACCAACACCCCCCAGCTTTTCTTCTCATGCTCTTAATCCATTTTCCTCCCGGCCTGTATTTGTGCTTGGGTTTGCCCCAGCCCAGGCTCAGGACCTTGCACTTTGCCTTGTTGAACTTCATTAGCTTTTCACTGGCCCACCTCTTGAGCCTGTCAAGGTCCCTCTAGATGGGATCCCTTCTCTTCAGCGTGTTGACTGCACGACACAGCTTGGTGTTGTCAGCAAATTTGCTGACAATATACTAGTACCATATTGAGAAAGGTTGGAATCTATGCTTACAGTGAGATGAAAGTCCCCCTGACAGGCAGAGATTCACTTTTTAATCAGTGATTTAGTTTAATTCAATCTTTTTTTTGAAGGTGTAGGCTTCCTTCATTTTTTGCAACTTCGGTGTGCAGTACTTGCTTCAATAAATTGAATGAATACATCAAATGATACAGGTTATAGGAAATCATTAAGTGAATATTCCAAGCAGTATTTTACTCATCACCTTGGGTACCTCAAGATTCAAAATTTCATTTGTTAAGCTTAAGAGTACACTTGAATTATGAAGGACATAGGAAATTGTATATAGGTCAACTACAAGCCCAGGGTATTACCATCTAGAGATGAGCATTCTACCTTAGAGAAATTTAGTTTAAAAAAAAATAAAAAAATAAAAGTGTTAGTTCTGGGTATTCTGTACAACTTAAACATCTCAGCTAACAATAAAGACCAAATCACCTCTCCCAAGTTAAAACCACTCTCCTGACTTATCTTACAGTCCTGTCAGATGACAGCACCAGCAGCCCTTTATTGTAACAGCATTCATGGCCCATACTGTGCCTATTTCAGTTGTCAATATCATCAAGAGAAATGATCAGTCACGTTTTCTTTTACTGCAATTTTTTTCCCCAACTGCTGTTTCACTTCAGCCTCACTGTGCATTCATCTTCCAAAAGCAAAATGAAGTATATTCATTCCAAAATCTAAGCAAAGAGTGAAGACTTTGGAAACACTGGAAAGCAGAGATCTCCACCTGGAACTGTCACAGGATGGGAAAGCTCATAGGTAGTGATCAATAGCTGTTATTCAAGAAAACAAAGAAAACAAAAAAGAGGTGTCACTGCTTCCAGTAAAGCTGAGAACACAGATTCACCAGTAAATTAACAGTTTATACAGAACACTCTGTAGCATCTGAGTTTGGGCCATGGAAACTGTCTGGGTTACATGGTATCTGCCAGGCCTGAGCTGAAGCAGCAGGCGTGCAGGCTCTGAAGCATTTCCAAATGTTATTAAGCACATCATTTCAGGGTGCACCTGTGGTGGGCCTGTATATCACTGTCCCCTAACACTTCTCAACACTTGTCAGCTGTGAGCTAAGACTCCCACCATTCTGCACTAAGAAGAATGAGTGCTCCTGTACCTGCTAGAAGACCAACCATGTTATCTCAAGCATTTATAGAGTTGTTCCAGACTCAACCGCTAAGCCCCTGGCAATCTGATCTAATTAGATCTATTTCAGGCAGGGACTGGATTTGGTCCCCTCCAGAGCTCCCTTTCGAACTATGTTATTCTAGAATTCTATGATCTTTCACTGTTCAAACTAACCCAAGTCAGTAAAAGAAATTGGGTTGTGTATTTATGAAGATGGCACCCCCCTGGAAACACACAAAAGGTGTCCTAACTGGCATAACAAGTGGAAAAGAGGAAGTCTGTGCACAGCCTTGGCTACTGTTTCCCCACATATTGACAGTTCCATCTATAAACCATTTGTATAATACAATCATACCATTTACAGCACACTTTCAAACTAAAACTCTTGATGGAGAGAATATGGAGACAAAAGCTAATATACATTGACTAAGGCATTACCTAAAGAGAAGAGGACAATTTAGTTATCACAGATGTGTCATAAGCCTTGGGAAGTCTGAACACTGAGGTGAATAATGCTGTTTACATTGCAGCTATATCATTATAATCCATACTGTTAATAGGTGGTGATATTAACTTTGGTAAGAATATATTCTTAGTTATAATAAGAACTAAAAACCAGGAAAACCATTTAACACAACATTTGAAAGGAATTTTGCTTTACTGGGTTTTCAGTATTAGAGAGTTCTTATCTTCTCTGGAAGACTAGGCAGGGATCAGACAGCCAGGCCTATTTAATATGTTTATATTCCTAAGACTAGAGAAAACTTTGATGGATTTCTGACCCACGCCTTTTCTTTCTGCAGGCAATAAGTACTATAAATTCGATCTCCTGCTGTGCAGCCCTGATGCTAACAAACATTTTCAGTTCTGACATTTCTGTGACACTTTATGCAGCTGGCAGTAGGCCTTATTCAACACATCAGATACAACTGCAAGCTTACGTCTCCGAGATGACATTGAACCATTCCAAATGCCTTTCATATAAATCAGCAAAAGTGCCTTTTTCCAGCACCTTTTTAGCATGCACTGAGAGGGTTTGATTAAGTATTAAAGTCTGATTAGTCTGTTTCACAATTATGAAGGATTGCACTTGACAAAATCTGACAGTGTCTCAGGCTAATCTCAGAGCTACACAATATTTGTAAAACTGAAAACATGCAAAAAAAAAAAGTCATTAAAATTAAGAATTTTGTTAAAACATGAGGAACAAAAGCTAAAATTAAGGCTGACATCAAAAATTCATTGCTTAATAACTTAAGACATCTTACCTAGGTGGACCAGTGCCCAGTATCTTTCAGTCTGCTCAGAGCTACTCCTTAAATACTCATATCAGGGGTACATTCAGTCATGATGTTATTACTCATATCTGTGGTATGGACACAGGCCAGGACTATAAAGACTGGTGTAGAACTGGCAAACTGCATCAGTCTCAACTGAGAATGCCTAATCCTGACAATGAAAAATAGGGGAAAAACAACCATGCATCCATATGATTGCAAAATATGGTCACAGAGGAGAACATTTGCTTCTTGCTCCTGCTGTTCATCAGCTGTGCCCAAACACACAAAAAGAGGTTACAGCAGTCACCTCAAGCATATATTCACATATACTAAGTAAATGGTTGAAAAGCAGAAATTGTATTTTTTGTGGTTTATTTACATTCTTAATTAATATTGTAATGCATTTGTCACATTCTTAAAACACTGTGTCTAGCACAACACATTTCAAAGCAGGCTGGGGTAGAACATACCAGAGAAAGAAAAAAAACTGTACTCTTAGAACTTGCCATATGAAGCCACTAATGAACTTATTGCATTAAACAGGTTAACAGAGCCCTCTGGTTACAAGCAGCACTATATTACAGCTAAGTTGTTCTCCCTACAATTTGAAATAATTTGGATTAGAGTGGTTTATAGCAAAAAAACTGTTAAAAAACAGTGCTTAAACACTGCAACGGGTTGCCCAGACTGATTGTGGAATCCCATCCTTGAGGATACTCAAAACCCTACTGGAATGACACTAAGCAACCTGCTCTAGGTGATCCTCCTTGAGCAGGAGGGTTACAATGGACATGTCCAGAGATCACTGCTAAGCTCAGAAATTGTGGTTCAGTAAGTATATTATCTTAAATATTTTTCAGATAAACAACACAAAGTAAGCATTGGAGGGCTCTAGTTAAACGTACCAGTTATACAAAATCATGCTCCATCATAAGATAAATGACATCACTGAGCACTTCTTAAGTCTCATATGAAATCTGTCCTTTATTACAGGAAGCAATAACTAACTGAAGCACCATGTGCCCAGTGAGCAGAGCATGTGTGAGCACAGCTCCGTGAACAGAAACACAGGTCCCACAAGGTATGCAGAATCACACTTCAAACCCTAAGTACTTCACTAACACCACCTTGAGCAGACACAACTGGGCTTGGTTTGAGTGATACGGTTTCTTTAAACAACTGTAAATTTAATCCCATATTTGATGCATTTTGAGGCATGTCGCTTCTTTATTAAATAAATATTATTTAAATGCCATTCTTTCTGGTCTTTTTAATGTTATTTAATACTGTGTGTCTGCTTTACATAGAATCGTTTCTTAACTTGGTAGAATACTTTTTTGGGTGCAAATAATTAAATTCTTTTATAAAGTTATCCTTCACAAGGTACCCTGATCTAAAAGCAGGCCAAGTTCAAACACCAAAATGTTTTTCACTAGTTTCAGAACAAAGATAGTCCTAAGAAGACCACTAAAATCCTTGAACTTTAAACACAGTTAAGCTTTTTGATGAGTTAGAACTATAAAGGATATTCTTCTCAAAGTCTTCCCCAGAATACCTAAAGTCAGAAATCGTGCCAGAGATGAGCTAGGTTTCTTGCAGATATTCATGGACGACAAAAAAATCTTATAGATAGTATCACCCATACAGGAACCTGACTTCTTCACATATTAAGCTACTAAAACAGAAACTGACAGAACACACCTGTCAGCTTCATGGAATTGGGGAACTGCATCTCCAAAGGGATGTAAAACCACAAAAATGACGAAGAACTTGTCAAGACAAATAATATAGACACAGACCTCATAAAGGAAAATGGGTACATTTATTAAATCAAATTTAATTTCCATGATAACTGAAGCAATCACTCCAGCCACTGCCCTTGTCAGTTTGAGAGCAATGCCATGTCTGAATGGGAAAATATGCTTCAATACTTTTGAAATACCTAGAAATGTTGGGCAATGTTAAAAAAAAAAACAACCATAAAACCTTTCCCTTAAAAACCTTCTTCCACTTAGTCATAGAATTAAGAAAAGGAAATGCCTGCTAGAAGCATGAAAGAAGAAATCAATATTTTCAATTGAGGTACATTATCTTGCAATATCCTGAACTGTTCCTAATGTAAGCTTTGAAAACACAGAGAAATATTAATAATTTCTCAGAATTCTGACAGAAAAAAAAAAAAGAAAGATACAGCTTGAACAGGAATTATTTTAATTAGTGATTGATTTACACAAGAAATATTGGCTGAATAACTTTAGCTCCTCTTTAAGGACTTGATGCTAAAGAGAGTGAGTACTTTTCCTTTTATTGTGCAAAACCTGTAATAAATTTTACCTTCAGAGATGCAAATATTCCCACTATTGTACATATTGCTACAGTCTTTCATGAAAGTTACATTCAAATCACACAGCTTACGCTGGACCATACTTCATGGTTGATTTATTGGAGTTTTTTGTCTGTTGCTTTTCTACTGTACTTCGTATGCCCCGGATTACTATGATTCAGTCTGAACCAGATCAGCATTTTAAACACCTTTTTCTTTCATCACAACCTAGTTAATGGGTATATTATAGTTAACATTAGGAGTGCATTCTGCTCACAGCACACACACTGGACTGCCTTCAGATGTAGCTAAACTAAAGGTACTGCACAGGACTAAAGGAACTAAACACTGCAACCACTATAGATCATCACATGCCCACACAACATCCCAAAAAGTACATATACCATGAAAGCTGGGTCCTCAGATGTTTCACTCAACTGATCTTCTCCTACTACACAGATTACCAATGCAGACATGGCAATGGGCCTCAGAGAATCTGATCCACATTATTACCAAGCAGAGAAACATGCCGCATTTATGACCGCCTTCTGGTAGGAATACAGCTGCCGCCTTTGATATTAAGAGACCATTCCTGCTAGGGAAAGGTGGCAACAACCAGCAGAAAGCTTGCTGTAAAAGCAGCTCTCAATCTAAGGAGGTTTGAGTCTGTTTACAATACAACAGGTGCTTAAGTCCATAGTTTAACATGTAGCTCTGTAGCAAGGATAAAGTAGGTATTGTCTGATCACCTCTTACACGCCTGTTAAAGGAATAATAAAACGTGCAAGAGAAAAAGAAAGGCCTAAGCAAGGACGAGTCCTCTGAGTCACCAGCAGGAAAACAAACATCTCAAAGATAAAAAATTATTCTTTTTTAAGCCTGACAAGAAGTCATCATAGCTATGCACCAGCTGTTCAAATCAAGAGACTGCATATTTTCAGCTATAGGCAGGAGAAATTATTCAAAAAAAAAAAAAAAAAAGCTTCTAATGATCAGGAAAACAATAAGAGGAAGAAAAGAAAGCCAAAAGGCTCCATACCTGGAGCATACATGTAATACGACCAGAGCATCTAAGGCCAGGTTGGACAAAGCCATGGTCTAGCATGAGGCATTCCTGCCCACAGCAGCAGGGCTGTAACTAGATGATCCTAACGTCCTTTTTGACCCAAACTATTCTATGAAAAGGTATGAATCCTTTTTTTTTTTTTGGTCCAAGTCTCAAATGATATTCATAGCAACTCATAGCATTGAAAAATGTATAAAACTCGCCTGCTTACTCACTTGAAAAATATAGAAGGGAGTGTCCTGCTACACGCACTTCAGGATTTGAATGAAATACATGCACCACCATATCTAACAAAACCTTATTATGCAACTTAGTGGGAGAAAGAATGTCTCCCTCAAATAACTAAAAGTAAATAAATAAATAAATAAATTATAATTATCAAATAAAATGTAACTAAACGTAAATAGATATAACTACCAAATAACATCCAAATGAAATGTACTATCAAAATGTGCCTCAGAAAGACTCTCAGTGGAATCCTTCTACTGGTGTAAGGCCACAGGGCAAGACTAGGCATTTTCACCATTCCCCATGTCTTTCAGGCTTGATTATATGCTGGGATTCAAACCAATTGCAACTTTTCACCTCAAATTCATTGCACCCCCATGATGAAAGAGTGCCTGCAGCACATTCTGCAGCTGGGGAAGGCTGTGTCTCCTTCCTGCCTCAGCAGGGCATGCGCCATACGTTCCTCCCCACCCTACAGTTGCCAAACAGTTAAGCCTTCCCTATAAAGTCCTGGTGTGGAAGGAAGCCAACACCACAGCTGAGTTGGGCTGCCAAACATACCAGATGCAGGCTGTCTCACAGGTGACTGTGACATGAGCCCAGAAGAGTGAGCCTCCTGCTGAACACACAAACACCTGACATCCTACATCTAATTCAGTGTTTCTAAGGGCCCACAAGGAGGATCAGGCAGCCAGCCACTGAAGCTCAAGGGCACTTAAGCTTATTGCACAAAACACCAGCTGCAGGGCTTGCAATTTATTCTCCATTTAGCTATTCCTACTGCAGGGACTTAAAAGTAACTCTGAGTACTAAGTGACAATACAAAACTGACGGCCTTCTCATGTGATGTCTGATACATGGAACGTGTCAGTAGCTCTGGGGCAAGAGATGCCACCAGCTGGGAAAACAGGGAATGAGAAGTCTTGCAGACCATGCACCTACAGCAAAGCTGGATCCTGCAAAACCTCTCCAAAGGAGTTTCTTGCTTTATGACTAGGGTGGAAATAAAATGAGAACTGGAGCCAGAATTGGGCAGAGAATTGTAGTGATTTTTTTCTTATTGTGAATGGCAACTACAGAATCTCTAACATGCAACGGGATGGGAATTCCCTTGATAGGAAAAGGTAGACATATTCCCTCCTCTGAACTCCAAAATGCATTCCAAGAGAGAAACTAAATATGTTAGTTTTGTTACATTACATCACTAGTTGTAACCAATAACTTCTATGACACCTAACTGAAGCTTGAACCTCTGTCCCTGCAAGCATGAACATGTATATGAAGTGCATGCCTCCCCACTGCACTTCCTAAACGTCTGCTCTCTGGATAGAACTCTTCTATCAATAGAATGCTATCAGGGGATGTGTATTAAGTGGAAAACTTCTTGCTGATGGAAGCTCTTGTCCTACAAAAGCTCAACTGCAACATCATGTCTGACGAAGACATCAGGTTTTTATGTCTGCAGGCTTCTGCATTCATATTCAGAATCCTCAGTCATATCTGAGCAATGTTTTCTCCACTCAGACCATATAAGGCTCTTGAATTTCTCAAAGAAAAATCAAGAGAGTAAGAGAATAAAAAGAATCTCTGTAACACACTAGAACTTTCCGAGCACTGATTTATTGTCCAACCACAAGTTCATCATATGAAGACACACCTTGTTTATAGAGACTGAAGTGATCGCAACAGATGATCTAGCACATGTTCCAAGGTTTATTAAGCATTCATGAAAAGAGGAGTAAATCAACCTATTCTTACAAAGACTCCCAAATGATGCACCAGGCATGACCACTCTGGTGTTTTTCAGTCTTTGTCATCAGAACTCTTTTCAGGCCATCTAAAAATCAAACTTTCTTCCCGCACTTCAAGTTCTTGTCCTACCTATCAAGGATAAGGGTAGGGGGGAGAGGAGGGATTCAAACTTAATTCAAACTTAAAACCCAACAGAAAACAAGTACCACAGTACTAACATATGCATTATATTGGATCCTGCCACCCACCAGTTATGGTAATGCATGTGCAAGCCAGCTTTTTAACTTTTCTCAGCAAATTTGGCATTTCACTGCTGTCAGAGTGAATCACTGCTGCGTTCTAGTCCTCCACAAATTTGACTGCTTTCTAAAGCACCTCCTGAAAAAGCAGCCTAAAAATTCTTATGATTCTCATGCCTAGGGAAGTGCTCCACATGTTTGAAGCATATGTGCCAATCTAACTACAGTTGCCCAAAAAAAAAAAAAAACAGAGGCAAAAGAATTCTCTACTTCAAATACGTAATGCACCAAATCAGTACTGGAAGATGAACATTTCAGCAACCTAGAAACCACAAACCCTAGGAATGCTTAACAAACATTGATTACTTACCTGTTGCTACCTTGACATAATTTTTTTTCTAAATAATACAATGCAATATAAAGTACAAAGATACAAATGCTTCAAAATCTACAGTCTTATGAACTCCTATCCATGTGCAAGTAGGTTCAAAATAGCAAGTGCTTTTAAAATGTCAAATTAAATGTTTAGCAATATTGTTTACACCCAAAATCTTTTGAGAGACATCAGATAAAATGAATCTATCTTAGCCTAGCATCAATCCCAAAATGTTATTAGCTTTGCTTTGTATTTTTTGTTGACACTTCAAATATTACGTGCACAAGTTAAGCAATTAACAGCCTTCAGTCTTCAAAGGCTTACAATACAGGGGTCTGTAATGATCCTCACTTATCAAAGTCAAAATGGCATCTGCTTGTAGGTTACTTTACCAAAGATCAGACACCTTCCACTGATTTCATCTTCTGCATTAAATACATCTGGACTTTTTACCGAATAGTCAACATGAAAGAAGACAGCAAAGCTTGTGCTTGTTTTTGACACCTTACTGGGTTTATAAATATTCCACAGACTGTGCAATATATGAAACAATTAGAAATATTTAGCAGTCTAAAATTATGTAAATTAATACAAAGGTCCTATAGTCAACAAATACTGAATTTTCTAAATAAAAGTTCCTCTTTCAGGCACTCTCACTCTTCATTTAAACAATAACTGTTGAAGGCTGAATGACCACATTTCAAGTAGGAAAATGGGAGGTTTTCGGCTCCAAAAATTGAAGCGATTATCTGAACACAGAAATTTCATTTGTTACTTACTGAAATCCTCCCAAGTTTATCTCATATGTGATTGTGGAAAATTTAGAACATTCTAAGTGTGATTCAAAACAGAATGGTATCTGTCATGGTTTAAACCCAGCCAGCAACTAAGTATCACAGAACTGCTCACTCATTCCTTCCCTTTTCCCACCCTGTCTGGGATGCGGAGGAAAATCAAAAGAATGTAAAACCCATGAGATAAGAACAGTTTAATAGCTAAAATTGCTACTATTACTACTAATAATAAAAAAAAAATAAGGGAATAGCAAGGAGAGGGGAAAAAAAAAAAAAAAAAACCACCAAAACAACAAACCAACCCCAAAACCCAGCAACCAAACCAAACCATCATCAGTAAACACAAGTGATGCGGAATGCAACTGCTCACTATCCACTGACTGATACCCAGCCCAACCAGAGCAGCATCAATCCCTTTCAGGTAACTCCCCCCAGTTTATACACTGGGCATGATGTGCTGTGGTATGGAATACCCCTTTGGCTAGTTTGAGTCAGGTGTCCTGTCTCTGCTCTCTCCTGGCTTCCCATGCCCCTCTTCACTGGCTGAACATGAGAGACTGAAAAACCCTTGAGTGGTACCGAGCAAAAAACTAAAACATCGGTGTGTTATCAAGATTGTTCTCAGATTAAATCCAAAACACAGCACTGTAGCAGCTACTAGAAAAAAAATAGCTCTATCCCAACTGAAACCAGGACGATACCATACTCTACTACACTGCTTGTAGTCAGAAATCACTTAATTTTGCTATCATTGTAATAATATTCTTTCATTATTCACAACTTGCCAAATTGCTTTGTTGCAAACTTTTATTCATAAATAGTTTAAATCCAATATCCAAGGATCAAATAGTCCTACACAGAAAACACCTATTAAATTAAAGTGAAATCAGACTGAATATATGAAGGGTTTTTATAGCTATAAGGGGTATATTGTGTCTGGACAAGAGAAATGAAGGCAGAGCAGCCATGGTTTATAATTTCATTGCTCACATATTGAAATCACACTATATTAGCTCCACTAAAAAATATTACTCTGAATGTCTCTACGATGAAATTAAAAATAGATTTTTACTCATCAGACAAACATGCTTCTGGAACAGTCTCTCAAAAACAACAGTTGGGTGAAAATGCTAACCACCACCCAGATGGAGCTTGCTTTTCTGCAAGGAAGTGCACAGTGTGATTGATTATAGTGAATGCAGTGAAAATTCATGGTGCTGGAGATTCCTAAGGTTTTCACAGTCTTTTTAAAGGAAAAACCAAAACCAAACCAAGACAAAATCTAAACCAACAAAAAATACAACAAAAAAAAATCATAATTGGTAATACTTTATTCAAGGACTTCTAAACACCACAAGTATTTGCTAGAGACCTGGCATAATGAAAACTCCCATTTCAGTGGGAAATCAATATACCTCTATTACGAAAGAGAAATTTTGTCAAGATGAAGAATAGTAAAATAGCTTGGGAAAAAAAAAAAAAAAAAAAGAAGTACAGTAAATCTGTGTTAATTTCATTAAAAAGCAAAATATATAATTTTGTATGGTCTTAAAAACTGCCTGTTATTCACAAACAGCTGAAGAATGGATAGATTTCATATATACACTACAGACGACTTAGGTAGCTACACAATTGTGCTACTTCGCTGCTGCTTCTTTGGTTGTTGTATTAGTCTTTCAAGTTTCACAAAGTCCTTTCCTCATAAACCAGCTATATGCTTCCAATATATTATATCCAGTGTAATCAGCTTATAGATCTTTATGATTCATGCTCATTTAAAAACAGTTTTCCTACTTGCTTGTATTGACAAGAAACAAATTTTTCCACAGTGCCTTTTACCATAGGCTTGCTCAGCACTTGGTCACAATGAGGATCTCTAGATACCACACCAATAGATAAAATTACTAAAGTGAACATTTGACCCTGAGGATTCTCCAATCCATTTACGTCTAAAAATTACATGTACTGCCTTTCTGTGCACATGGTACTAAAATTGTAGATGCTTGTAGACAAAAGAGACCTCAGAGAACACTCAAAAACTCTAGTCATTTTACTCAATACAGAAAAACCCCACAAATTTCTCTCAGAGTATTTTCTAGATAATGTTTCGGGTTTTTGCTCTCTAACTGACATCACATTGGACTGTGATGTCGGTTTTCCACATATAACCACCTACCTACATACATATGCAGACATTCTAACTGCAAAGAAGCATATCCTGATACAACCGTGGAAAAATACAGCGATAGGTTTTGTTCTCTTGTTCCACTTTTGCTTTCATTTTAAAAAATAAACATTTGATACATTTTCTTGGTATTTCATGGCTCAGTCGAACAAGCTGGTTTTGGTTTACAGAGCTATTAACTGATACAGGAATGGATAGACCAAAACTATTTCAAAAAATTCAGGTCAAGTTAAGATTTTAAGTTTTAAAAGCCTTTCACTTTATTAAGCAATCAAATACTTTTTTCTTTTTTTCTATTTTTTTTCCAGATTTGCCAAAGGAAATTTGACAATATTTGGCATCAGCAAAATTACTGATTTTCATTTCAAAATTAGTCTATATATTTAAAAAAGACTGGATTATTCTCAAAAGAATGAAACATTTAACTTTTGAATAAACCACAGCTTGTGGGTTGAACCAAAATGAAACTTTTCAATATCTCAGTTTATTGAAGTATCTTCTGTATTTAATTAAAGCTGCAAAGTTTTCATCATTCTTACTACCAGTACGTAAAAACTTTGATCATATGTCTACCATATGTACTCTTGCTAATGCATAGGAGGCATTATACAACTACACACCTCCCCATGTAGGCACAAGCCAAATAGGGAGCTCTAGCTAACTTTTTATCTGCTCTCCCAAAGAAAGTCTATATAAGCCTGGCATGCCAATGTAAGATGAGTGCAGGGATAACCTTGTTGGATATTTTGTCCAGACTCCGCTTTCACTAGAAAAATCCCTTTGTAGGTACACCATACAGTTAACACTCTAAAAAGAAGAAAAGCCTGCTCAGCCATTCTGTAGCATATTCCACTGCCTTCAGTAGTTACAATGTTCTCATTCACCTGTGCATGGCCTGACTCACATGTGAGGGCTGACCTCATGCAGGAATGGGCACAGCATTGTGACTTCTCAAGAAATTATGGGCCAAGAATGTGAAGTTACACAGGACAGGTGAACAAATACTAGAAACCATGTCACTCAAGAGAAGAATGTGACTGCAATATGTTTTGTGCAAACAGTCACAGAGGCTGGTATTTGTCACATGAAGGCGAATCAGGTACCAAGAAGGTAGGTATCACTGCTCAGCACGAAAACATACAGTTGCTCTTTTATGAAATTACTGTCTGTTCTGTGACGACATTTGCCTTAAAAGGTCTTTAAACGAAGGTACTGTGATAGAAGAGCAGAACTGAACAGGTGGCAAATGCCATTTTCCCTTGTTATATTATTATCAAATGAATGTATCTTTATTAACAGAGAATCAACAAAACAAAACAAAAAATTAACTACTATAATTGACAAAAAGGTTAGTCCAAAGCACACTAGTCCTCTATGTCTTTTTACACCTTTTTTCAAATACTTCACTAAAGCATTTGCTGTTATAGTGCATAGTAATAAAATTGATTTGTCATTCTGCAGGCTAAGAACAGCTTGAGGACTGAGAGCCACCCATCTCCAGAGAGCCATTAAATGAGGAGGGGAAGTGCCAATCAGGAGAATTTCCAGTGACAGAATAATTTCCACAGCATCTTCACTGATAAGGAAAGACATGTCCAGCAATCCCTAACAACCACTAAGAGGCTATTAGTGTTTAAACAAACAATAACCTTTAGATTTACAAATAATCTATAAGAATTTTGAATACTGCTATTAGTAAGTTAACACTGTTGAGCTTCAATTTCATTTCCCTCAAAAATAAAGAGCCCAATATTTAAGACTGTCTGAAGCTAGTGAATCATCTGCTTCATAATGGGATTCACATATGTTCACCTAACCTTATAAAATCTTGAATTACAGCAGATTTCCTGGAGGAAATCAGAGTTATAAAAGAAGTCTTGAGTTACTGTTTATTCCTCCAATACTGTTTACAAATAATAAATTCCCAAAGAGCTAATCCAAAAGCTGTGACAGAAAGAACTCTCAAATTTTAAAAGCTCAATTTTTCTTTTGTTTCATTTCATTTTAATTACAGAATGCTGCTATGCAATTTCCATGGAGTTTCTATGTGTCTTTTGAGCACTGCAGCATGCACCTGTTTGCAATTCTGCTGCCATGTTAAGCAAAAATTTCAACACAACAACTTGTATCCTTGGCAGGACTGGTCATCCCCAGACTCATCTACCATCTTTAAGTATGTTTCTCTGAAATGCTCCCAAATTGCCTAAACTCAGGAATGTAAAGTAGAGGAATAATGATTTGCAATTCAACTTAAATTGTTAAGCACAATGAAACCTCAGTGTGGCACTCAGCAGACAGTGTAACAAGCTGCAAAGAACCACGGAGATGGCCTAAGTGACACAGTTAACACCACCACACTGGAGCAGGGAATAGGTATCAGATACAGAACAAGGAAAAAGAAATCTTGCGCAAATCAACAGAAAAGGGCAAGAACTTGGAAAAAAAAAAAATGAGGAAAAAATCCAGCTGGTTAAACTGGAAAGCAAAAGGAAAATGGTGGCAAATGAAGAGAGAAAACAAGGGATTATTTTGTAAACCTTGCACCTGTCTTTACAGGAGAACTTCTACTTATTTTGTTTACCAGAGAAAAAAGGATACAAATACTTCCCAAGACAAGAAAATATTCTTTTCAGTTCACTGGAATATGTCACATCAGATGAATACGAAAGAAGTGTTACTAAACTATTGTTTAAACGCACCACATCAATTGCCTCTGCTATTCTACTCAAAAGCACGCAACTAAGCGCAAGGTGAAATTTCACATTTGACAGAAACTACCATGATATTATCATTGAACTGGAACAGTCAGACAATCCAGAGCTGGATACATTTGGAGATAGTTATCCTTTCTGCCATTGCAAACCAGCAAGTTGCCTTGGCCTTAGAGAACACTAAATACTGCAGCTTTCCAGCTGCACCAGGCTACTCATACACCCAGCCAGCATCCACTGGATAGCTCACAAGTTGAAGACTTCCACAAACTCTACCAGCCTCGGCTCATACTGCATTTGCCTTACCTGGGAAAAATCTAATTTTCTACCGGTTGGCTCTGAACATAGGTCCTACATTTTCTCCTTCTCCAGTATCTCTTATTTACAGGCTTATACAAGAGTACAGCACACATCCCTCTGGTGTGCTAATGTTCTCTTCCCTTCCACAGACTTTTGGCAAAGGGCTTCCTTCTCCTTCAGCTCACTCCTTTGCAAAGGAGGAAACCATGCCATTCCCAGCCATTTCTTACACCAGGCTTCAAAGCGTCTGGCAAGTTTGCTAAAAGGAACCTTCTACCACAATGCTTGAGGGATACAGGCCCCCAGAGCAGACAGGGAAGCGGTTCCTCTGCAGCAATTCAAGCTTTTACAAGGACTTGTAACAAGAAGTCACTCTGAGGAATACAGACAGACAGAATTTTCCAGGGATGTGAGGGACACCTAGTGCAAAGGATTCAGAGGTGCTTTGTGTGCTTAAGGCTGACAGCTAAACTCTCTGCTGATTAGGAAATGACAAGTTTTATGGCATGGGGAGATAGCAGAGAACAGATATATATTCAGTTACCTGAGTTCATTTTACCATGAAGAGATACCATTTCATATTTATCTTTTATTCATGCTACTTGAATAGTAATCAGAATTAATAAACACTGTATAATTTCTAATTTTTTATTCTGAGGTGACATGGTCATCCATTATCCCTTAGGGAAAAGGGAGCAACTAGACTTCATAGCAGAGCACAACCTCTATTTCCAAACACCCACAAAAGTCACTTGCACACATAATAAGGAAATAGTATTTGAAATACCAAAGACTTTGACCACAAAATTCATAGATAAAATCTATTTCCACATCGGAGTGAAAAGTAGTATGTTGGAATAGCTATTAAGTATTTCAGTCAGAGCATTATATAGCATTCCTGCAGCTGAGAAGCAGCACTTCTTTCCTTACTTCAGGGAAATTATTTTGATGAAGCAAATACCCTGTTGGCAAGGCACGCTTATTACTGAAATGCCAGACCATAATCTGAATAGCAGTCTCTCCAGAAAAGGAGCATGTCTTTTCCCCATAGTACATATAGCAACAAGAAAACTGGCTCCTAGACAATATTATCTAAGAATCAGAGAGCCTCAGCTTCAGAAATCAAGTCACTTATCTGGACTTTCTTGTACAAGAATACAATCTGCCCTCTTGTCCCCAGGAATAATCAGAACACTTCTGAATCACAGCATGATGCATTCTGATAGGGACCTCAGGAAATCTCTGATCCAATTCCCCACAGTCCTGAAGCAGGACTAACATCATCAGCAATAAATCAAGCTGCTCAGGATGTCCAGATGAGTTTTAAATTGCAAGTTGGCAATCTCACTACCCCTCTGAGCAACCTGGTTTCAGTGCCTGCATTGTGAGCTTTTTGTCCAATATCAAATCAGAACCTCCCTTGCTGCAATTTGCAATTTCCACAGCTCCCTTAAACAAAACTAAGGATTTTGATACTTACTACTTAATTTCAGCCAGTAAGGAAAATCAATTGTTTTATCGCTGGCTACCATCAATCTCTAAGACAATTTCAAACTTAAGCACACTTATAGTAGCCTAAACACAAAGAATCCACTACGGTCAGACTGAATACATTACTGGTTATGACTTGAGGCATACGAAGTTGCTATGAGTTTAAATTCTGTGTAACTAGGTATGTATTTGTACTACATGCTTAACAATGACTATTCAAATTAAGAAATAAGAGAAAAATGGAAGCCCAAATGTGAAAATAAAAAGAAACTAGTGTTCCTAGGAGAAGAAAGGCTTGTGAACTCTCCTCATTTACAATTAAACACACAATAAAGGAGGCCAATTAAAAGTTACAAAACTATATTTGCATAAAAGCTTATAAATCTTATTTTCAAACAATAATGAGCGAAAACACTTGCCAAGTAGCCTGTGGAAACAACAGACCTGATCAAACCATAGAAAAGAAATTCACAGAAAGATGTTTTTGCAAGTACATCTGACACAGGAAAGTTTGGGAAAGCAAGAATACTTCTTTACAGGTGGCTTCTCAGAGGATATATTATAGCTGTTGGCAAAAGGGGCTACAGGGTAAACAAACAAAAAAAATATTCCTTAGCTGATTATAAATCACCAGAACCAGACAATACACAACATTTTGCAACGACCTCACTGGTGAAACAATTAATTACCGTTTGTAACCCCCTAAAAATGATTCTGTGTTGAAAAGCTGAAAGGTGGCAAATATGGTATTGATTCACTTTTAAATGCTTTAGAGAGACCAAGAGAGCTATAGATCATTACACCTGCTGCCTGTACCAGGTAAATTGGTAGGAGTAATAGTGAACAGTAGAATCAGTATACAAAGTGACAGAGATTCAGGGAAGTATGGCAGATGCTGATCAAAGAATGAAGTGGCTCCCAGAGAAAGGACAGTGGCATGGACCAACACTCATCACACTGGGAAAGGGACAACTGAGAGAAAACATAAAAGGTGTCTATAAACAAGTAAGTGACCACACAAAAGACTAGGGCACAACTGTTCCTTGCCTCCTCCAACTGACACTGACTATTACACAATAATAAACTTTTCTTTTGTTTGGCAGATGTATTCAGAACACAAGTGGTTTTGTGCTGTTCCAGCACTTGCTGTTTTATATTAATATTAATTCAAGTGACATCAAATGAACTTACATGTTCAAAAGAAACAAAAATTGACAGTTCTGCACTCATCCTGCCATTAAGCTGAAGAATTTTCTGAAGGATATTGTGAATACTGTAAGTTTATTCAGGCTCTGAAAGCAACTGGGGAAACTTAGAGAAGAAAGTCTCCAAATAAACCAGGCACTGATTGTGGCTCAAAATGTCCCAAGGTCCAAAACTGCTGAAGATTTGAAGAATATTCTGGAGAAGGATGGCATTTTGTGCACCTGGTACTGCTCCTCTTTCAAGGTAACTGGTACTGGCTGCTGCTGCAGAGGGAATTTTGGTATTACTTGAACACTTGTTTTGACCTTGTTTCTGTGTTCCAGGTTGCTGATGGTTTGTATTTCCCGATAACTGCAACTAAAACCAAGATGACGGCACTGAAGTTCAGGATAAGGTTTTTTGGTTGAGTTTTTTCAGGGTGTTTTTTTTTTTGTTTGTTTTTTTTTTTTTGTTAGTTTGTTTGGTTGGTTTGGGGGGGTTTTGTTGTTGCTGGTTTTGGTGTTTTGTTTTCTGGGGGTTTGTGTGTTTTATTTTTTGTTTGTTTGTTTTTGTGGGGAGGAAAGGTAATAACTGATGTATTTAATGTGGGTTTTCATCCTGCTGTGCTTCTTCCTGAGCCACCTGTAACTC
>JBCJKH010075775.1:0-15272 GCA_039877255.1 Loriculus beryllinus | reverse complement strand
CTCTATCTGAGCCAAAACCAGGATGCAGGGTGTCATGTGGGATTGCCCTACTTCCACAAGTGGTGTGGATTTTAATGAATGACATGGGCCTTTTAGCCAGCTAGTAATGAAGCCAGAGCTTTGTTCAGTCATGCTGACAATTTATGTAATTTCATGTTCAATGCCCATTTTTAATTTCCTGACAGGAACTAAATTTATTATAGGTGCAAGAGATTGTAAGGGTAGAGCAAAGCCTTTTTGTGCACCTAAAGCTAAATTCAGTGGGTTTGAGTATAGCCAAATGTAAATTTTAGGTGTTCACTTGAGGGAATGCAGTTATGTTACCTGTATTTGCCACAGAGTATCTGGTGACAGCACATGGCTAGAAGTGTGATCCCTAAGAACTAAGGTTTGTTTTATTTTACTAGGTGACTCTTGAACACGAGTCCAGAATCAAGGATCTTTTCTCTCTCATGAGAATGCTTGTATGGTTTGGCTACAGATTCATACTTCTTGCTCGCTTCCTTTCTGAACTGCATCTCAGTCTTTCTACCAGCTAGTTTCTTGACCAAGAAGGTGCTATTATTATTACTCTGGATATGTCTCAAACTCACAGAAAGCTCTGGAAGTCTTCAGAAGGCTGCTTGAGAAAATGACATTGAATCCAATAATCACAAGCTGATACAGTTAAAATCAAATGGAAAAACAAACAAAATAGGCATGTACATAAGGGCTTTGGATTTCAAGGGGGCAGATGCTGATTAAACTAAGTGTACTGGGTTAGTGTAAAGAGCTTATCTGAAGAATTTGCATCTTGGTGTCTCTTCAGGTCGGTGACATTAAAGGTATAAAATGCGTGATAGATGAGTGAAATGTTGTAGAGAGAGAATTTGTATTTGACAAATTAATAAACACCTCAAGAAGGAGATTGAGAAGGAGCAGAATAATAGTGGAATCAAAGTCACAAGTTAGATTATGATAGATTCGCTGCCTAATTTTCTTTGGAAGAAAGGTGTTTTTCATATGAGGGAAATGCAGAAGAGGCGTAATCGCTCTGGACTTCAGTAAGTAGTTGATGCTGAGTAGGACAGCATTGGTTTTGGAAGTCAGGGTTTGATGGTGTGTGACTCGGTGGGGAGGATGGTGAGATACTTCCATATTAAATGCTGTATCAGGATGGCAGTCATGCTTAGTGTAATTTTTTTAAGATTAATTTTGGGACTGTATCTTTCTGATGTTTCTGATTTGACAAAAGGAAAATCAGTATGTTGATGAAATCTGACGATGAAAATTTGGAGCACAAATAGTACAGAAGATCATGGTGTTGTGTGGAAAAGATTGGATTATCTCAAAGACTGAATTAATAGGAGCAAAATTTATGACATTATTATAAAAATATCCTGTACAACATGGTTAAAAGCAGTATTTTGTAATGCAGGCTTGAAGGCTTAAATCATGGAAATGACTGGACTGAAGAAGAGCATTGCAAGATTACTGCATTACGAGTGTGATACAGTTGTGTTATTTGTATGGAAAATAGGTATTTGCAGTCAAATTTAAGGAGACTATTATAATTTTATAAATCCCTGAAATATGCTTGTAATTCTACTCATGCATACTTAAGAAGAATGAATCAAAACTAAAGCTGATACACATTAAAGTGAATTGTAGGATCATTCACTTTGGAAAGGACCTTGAGAAATTTTCTAGTCCAGTGACCTGCTGGAAGCAGGGTCACCACTGAACTAGGGCTATGGAGATACTCTGAGGGCTGGAGCACCTCTCTCATGAAGACCATCGGAAGCCGAGTTTGGTTTGTTCAGCCTGGAGAAGAGAAGGCTCAGGGGAGATCTTAAAACAGCTTTCCGATACCTAAAGGGGACCTACAAGAAATCTGGAGAGGGACTTTTTACAAGTGACAGGACAAGGAGGAATGGGTTTAAACTGACAGAGGATAGATTTAGATTAGCTATGAGGAAAAGTTCTTTGCTATGAGTGTGGTAAGACACTGGCACAGGTTGCCCAGAGAAGTTGTGGCTGCCCAGTCCCTGGCAGTGGTCAAGGCCAGGTTGGATGGGGCTTGGAGCAACCTGGTCTAGTGTGAAGTGTCCTTGCCCATGGCAGGGGTTTGGACCAAGATGATCTTTAAGGTTCCTTTCAACCCAGCCATTCTATGAATTTAGACTTTCAGTTGGGTCTCAAAAACACCCACGGACTGAGCTTCCAAAGCATCTCTGGGTGACCTCTTCCACTGCTTTGATGCCATTGGGAGTGAAAATTTTCTTCCTTACCACAGTTCAAAGTATCTTGTTTGTATTTATGACTTGTGTCTCTTGTTCTTCTGTCTTGAATCTCAGCAAGATAATGACCTCTTTACTATTTCAGGCAGAGGAAGGCTGCTAATAGATGCCCACCAGGCTTCTAGGCTATACAAGTCCAATTTTCTTAACCTGTGTTGATGTGCTTCAGAGCTTTGAAGACAGCGATTACACCAGGGGGCAGCCTGTTAATGAGGAAAACCTTTGCTTGTGTATTTTAGCGAAGTGTGTCCTTGTCTGGAGATCTAGAAGAAAAACATCAAAACCCTGAGGGGGGAAAAGCCTATTACACCTAGAGCCCGAAGCAGATTTGGCATCAGGGAAGGTAACCTGTCCAGTAATAAACTTACACGGGGAATTAGAAGAAAGCTCCACTCAATGGGACAGTCTTCCGGGGGGTGTCAGAACCAAAGTTATTTTGGTGGGTACATTTCCAGAATGGATTACATGGGATTATGTATCTACTTTAGGAGTGAACCGGACTCTAGAAACTGCAGCTGCCTGCTGTATTGCCTGTGTAATGTTTCACTTACGTTATTCAGACTTGGTTCAACCACCTATGTGATTTTGGTGGAATTGAGTTGGTAAAATGTGCTGCATGGTGCTGTGAGGTTCTTTCTGGCCTGGAATAGTTAGAAAGCTTTGCGTCTTTGCAGAGCAAACTTAATTCTCACACTTAAGAATTTGAATTAAATGTACTGCATCTTGAGAAGTGAAACTTTAGTCTGTGTTTCTGAATGCTCTTACCACTTTCCCTTCTGGTCCATTGTTAGTTTTTAATTCAATTCACATCTGTTAAGAAAAGAGGTAGGGGTGGAAATAGGCTTGTGTATGTGTTTAATCTTAAAAAGCTGAAGTAAAGCGGTTAATTTAAACATGGGGTAGAATAACGTGGTGATATGACACTTTTGTCCTCTGCATTTTAATTGTAAGATGGAAGCTACTACTGGAATATAAAGTTGATAACAAAGGAACTTGTTCAGCTGAATAGATGGGAAATCACCCACAAGAAACATCGTGTAGGTCTCCTTTCTTGCATTTTTAAGTGACTTCTCACTTACTTAACTTCAGCTATGAAATTAGAAGCACTGTGGCACCAAGACGGTTTATAGTTACACCTTAAAGAATGAACAAACTCTGTTGCGGATACCTATAGCAAAACACACTTCCTTCTACATCTGCATATACATCATCCAGATTTCTGTTCCAGAAGTTGTGGTCACAGTTGTTACAGCAATCTTTGCATAGATACATGTTTTTAATTTATGTAGGGTTTTTGTTTTACAGTGTTTAATTACACTGACATTCTTTACTGTCTATGCACTGCACTGATGGGGTAGTTAGTGGAGCTGTAATGATGAGATTGGTGTTGGTTGGGGGGGGCAAGGGTGAAGTTTGCATGCTTGGGAGCACAAACAGAGCGTGCTATTATGCAACTGTGCAGAGGGGATGTGGTCCACACATTGTGTTCAGTCCTGCTGATGATGCTGGGGCTGTTCTTCACTGCTTTCATCAGTAACCTTGCAGTTGCTGTGATAATGCATAAACGTGAGAATGTATTTATTCCTTATCAGTTTGCTGTAGCAAAAGGCTGGAATTCCCTTTGGTAGTCTGGAAAAAAAACCCCAGGATGGTCTTTGTTATGACCCCTGTGGAAATACAAACTTGTCAGGGCCATAGGAAACACAATAGTTTCACAGCACCAAGGCTCTTCTGACAGGCATGGATTGAGGGGCTTTAGGCATACAGGGGAAACAGATATGACTGCCTTGCTAACTTTTAACATAAGAAATAGGATACAGGGTAGCTAATAGGAATCCTTTCATAATTTGAAAAAATAAAATTCGCTGCTTTTGTGTCAAAAGTTCCCTATCTAAACAATTTTTTTCCCCTGCACTTTTCTTTGAGTAAATGTGTGTGCACATATGCTCTCCCCCCCCCCCTTTTTCTTTTAGATATGATCTTTCATCAGAGGCATTTTGCCAGAAAGGTTTGTTTCAGATCCCTTGTAGTCTGTTTGAAGTGGTATTCTCAGGCTTGCAGAATAAGTAGTACAGCAGTTGCAAGCCATTAAATTTCCCAGTGCTCTTGAGGGAATGAGATTAGACCCTAAATTTAAAGGCAAGTTTTAAGATTCTTTGCTTCAAACCCTTTGAGGTAGTGCAGTGTGCAACTCAAGACTAAGATTCATTCAAGCCAAAATTAAGAAATATAAAGAGATATATACCTTTTATATATGTATGCACATATATATGTGCATATATATAGACAAACATGCAAACGAAATGTCAGTGGCATGCTGTACTATAAATAAGAAAATACTTTAACCTTTCATTAGAGCAGCTGTTTCCTTGCACTTGAAGCAACATCTGCTTGACTGATTTAAGGATTTATTTTGAGCTTCTGCTTGTATTTGGTGATTCAGTTTATTATTTTTAAATTGAAAATATTCCTCCTGCATTTTACACATATTTTGTCATATACCCATAAAATTATTAGTTTATCTTGATGTGCCTTTTATATATCATTGTAGGACTATAAAAAAATGTTCCTCAGCAGCAAAAAAACATAGAACTATGAAGTTATCTGTCTTGGGGAGTTGGAAGGGGGAAGAAGGAACTCACACTTTTAACTTCATTTTTTTTCCTGTTGCTTATACTGTACATTAACTGCAGAAGTATAACTTAATCAAATTTTACAGGAAGCTGAGTTAGTTTTGATTATTTCTCTGTGATATTCTTTCTGTATTCACTGATAATCTCAAAACTCAGTAGTGAGGATAAAAAGAAATGTGTTTCCTTAATATGATGCTATCTGAAGAATTACTTCAGTTCTATATTAATGCTGTGCCATAATCATATTTTAAGTGCTGAGCAGGACTAATCTTCTGGTTTGTTTTTTTTTAATCACCTCCTTGTAGGATCCAGATCAGACAGTTCTAGGGAGCTGATGGGTTGGTGTTCTGTCTGCTCCCTGGGAAAATGCTATGATCTTCAAAAGAGATAATCCCAACCATGGATAAGCTACACACAGATGTAAGAAATCCTTAGGTAGCCTGCATAAAATCAGAGTTGGGGTGACTACTTGGCCAGAGGGAGCAAGATGAGGGGGCCAGTTAGAGGAAGTGGATGCAGGCGGATTGGAATGAGAGGCAGGTTGGCTGCTGCTGCTGAAGCTTCTCACCGCTACTGCCTACAGCAGGCACTGCTGCTGAATATTTGGGGTTGTTTGGTTTGTATGTTTCTTAAGCAGGCAGCCCATTCCCAAGTACAATAACAGTTTGTGGTGCAGTCTGAACCTCTTGAATTTTTGGCACTGTGCTGGTTTTGTAATGAGATGCATTAATGCTTAAAGGATAATTAAAGATAATGAGGTATAGAGAAAGTGGAATGC
This sequence comes from Loriculus beryllinus, assembly GCA_039877255.1. Classification (NCBI taxonomy): domain Eukaryota; kingdom Metazoa; phylum Chordata; class Aves; order Psittaciformes; family Psittacidae; genus Loriculus; species Loriculus beryllinus. Next base: position 9,582 of record JBCJKH010075775.1, on the reverse strand, counting down.
AGTGCAGCCTCTGAAAGGCAGAGCTTGGCAAGCTGACTTTTGATGAAAAAAACCTTATTTTCTGTGTAGACATTTTTGTAGTTTCATCTGAATATGTGCATCGTAAGTGATGTGGTGCTGTATTGCAAACTGCTGGCTAAATAGGAGAAATTACAATCTACTAGAGAAATTGTTTGGAAGGGCCTGAGACAAAGCTGAGGGGAGGGAAACAAGCTCAGAGCTTCTTAGTGGAGTTGTTACAGGTCAGTTGTTGGATCAGTCTTGCATTTCCTGATTCATGTAATGACAAAGGTATATGTGAAGGGATCTTGCTGCTAGAATTTGAAGACATGAAGATGAAAAAGTACTCTTAACATTAAAAAAAAGTGTTACATTGAAATTCTAGGGGATTTCATAGGGCATGGACCCAGACGTGGGATGATCTGAAACATCTTTGTGGTACAAAATACTTCTTTCCACCTCACCTCTTTTCCCTGGGAGGGATGGAATAATAGGAGTGATATGAAATTTGGAGGCTTGTGTTTCAGGGCGTTACAGCCAAAATGCTGGTTATAAGAATGAAGGCTGAATTATTGAAAGGATCAAAGTAGAGAAGGATACAAAGTAACTGAGCAAAAAACATGGGGCATTTATGAAGGTATATGTGCTCTTGGGTCATAGGCACAGAAGGTATTTCCAGTAGGCAGAGGAAATTACTGATGGCATTATACAACCATCTGGTGACACATAGAATGGCAAAATCAGCTAGGTTGGAAAAGACCTTTAAGATCATCAAGTCCAACTGTTACCCGAGGACTGCCAAGTCCACCACTAAACCATATCAGAAAGAGTAATCTGTTTTGAGGAGAAAAAAGAAGAAATTGAAGTATGCAGAGACAGGATCCTGGATGAATGGGGAAATGGGTATTGCACTGGAGAAAGATTGAAGAGCTTGTCTGGGGCAGTCCAGCTAGAGAAACCATATATATAAGTGCTGTCCATACATGTACAAGTGGAGACATCTAAAAGGGGGGAACTACTTAAACTGAAAAACAGTATAAACAAAACAATAGGTAGACATGGTCTGGCCATTGCTGAACTTAGGCATAACATTTTGAAGTTCTAATTCAATTACAGTAGCCAGGTTTTTGGAGTAAACAGGAACAGTGGATCTTGGTTTGCTTTTTCTGCTAAATCTTGTTGAGATTTGAAAAGAATTCTTCAATCATTCTGGCAATATCAGAGAACACAGAACTTTAATGCTTGTAGTCAGGTGTGTTCTGAATTTTATGAATAATTGTCTAAACAGCATTCCTGCAGCTTCTCCCCTTTAAGTTGTTTTATGATTTCATGGTATGCAGTGATTTGGACTTGATGATCTTAAAGGTATTTTCCAACCTAGTTGATTCTATGATTCTGTGCAATACAGTATTGTGGTGCTTTCTCAGAGACAGCTGCCTCAGCTTTTGAAGAGCATTAATGGGGAACAGGGAGGGCAATCTGGCCCTTTTACATTAACTGTTTGAATCCTTGATTACGCTTTGAAATAGAGCCTGAGGAGGGGTCATTTTATTCATTGACCTTAAAGTGTGCAGGATGATAGTGTAATTTGGATACTTACCTCCACTAGGTGCTTAAAGATGGGTGGGATGAATCCAAGCTAAAGCATTCAAGAGAGAATAAACAGTCTTTCTGGAGAGCTTTTGAAATAAGTAGTGGCAGGTAACTGAGGCAGGGCTGTTGTGTTCACTGGACATGATTTGCTGAGATTCTTGAAGAAGTCTTGAAAATTTGGGCATCACTGTAAATCTTTCTTTTTGTATTTGATCTAGAAAAAAAACAGTTTACTGAGTTCCAGCAAGGAAAGTTTTGTTACAACTTCATATGAAAGCCACAGTTCGAGTGTGATTTAGAAGAAAGTATCCAAGCAGTTAGTATACTGAAGTCTTGCTAACAGTTGATGCCATTAAGCTTGTAGGCCAAGCCACAGAAGCAGCTAGACTTCTACTTGCCATGGTCATTGCTAAGGGCGAGTTACCCAAACATATTTTGTGACCTTGCTAAGCAGTTGCTTAAAGAGCCAGAGTTTAATGTCTTTTGCATTGTGAGTCACTGTTGTCATAGTGAGCTCTTTGTACAGGTTATTTAAATGCTATATGGAAAAGGCATTATACTCAGTAACTTGCAAATAAAAGAGGAAGATTATAGCTGAAGATGCTGACGGTTAGATAAAGGAAGTCAGTGATAGAAAAACTGTGATATGGTGTTATTACTGTATTGCATATGGATGTCAACTAATTTGGTTGGAGTGAAAGGCAGTGGTGGAACAAAGTTTTGGGTTCAGAAGACTGGCAGAGGGATTCAAGTTCTGTAGCAGCTAGGAGCAAGGAAGGATGCTGTCTGACTCCCTAGTGTTTTGTAAGCAATGCAGTGGGTGAGATCAGGGCTGACAAGTATCATGCTGGAGGGAGAGTGCTAGGGTTTTTATTGGGCCTCACAGCCTACGCAGATGCAGGTTTTGATAGTTTCAGTGCTCTCTGTTTGGGTTATTTTTTCAGGTTTATATTTCCCCTCCTCATTTAAGAAGATAGCTGTCACTTTGTCTTGGCTGGAATTCTTTTACACTCTGCTGAAAGTTTGTTTTAATGGCACAATTCAGTCACTACCTATCAGAATCTTTTGGCATTTATCATCAAAAATACCAGCTATTAGAATTTAATCTTTCTAGGTTATGTGTAAGCAATAGCATTTTATTGACCTCTTTTGACACTGTTTTCAATGCAGTCTTAAACTGTTTTCTTGAATCACTTTGGATCAATCTTTATTCTAAAACCAGCACCTTTTTGTAACTTTAACTACTTTGTCTTCCTTGCATACTTCCCTAATAGTGCGTTTTTATTTATTCTTTTTACAGATAAATTTGCGCCTCATCTTGGTGAGTGGAAAAACAAAAGAGTTCCTATTTTCACCAAATGACTCTGCTGCAGATATTGCAAAACATGTGTATGACAACTGGCCCATGGGTGAGTAGCTCTGTGGCTTTGACTTTTTAACTTGTGAGCTAGAAGCTTCTCTGTATTGTCAGATTGAAGTGCCAGTAAACTGATCTCTGTTCGCAGCATTCAAATGAAATATGTTTATTGTGTATTGGAGCACAGATTTCTATAGAAATACAGTTGTTCTTCATTTTCCCTGATTCTTCAGTTGGGGAGATTTTTGGATGTCTGGACTATTTCCCACTTGATTTCTGAAATCTGCTTCCCCAAACTGCAGTACTTCTTTATTTCTGTCTTCAGACACTTTTCTTGCTTAATCTTGTTAGAGGATCTAGTAAGTGTGAGTAAATGTTGGAGACATTAAACCTCTTATGTGAGGACAGTTAATGTAAAACATGGTATGTCACAGGAGCACATTAGTGAAATTGAGACTGAATTACTTCTTCCTTACTGCCTTATCTTGGAAAAGATCTGTAATAACAGTATTCTTCCAGGAAAAAGAAAAAAAACCAAAACCAAAAACAAATACAAAAGAACATTTTAAGAGACATTAAAAGACTGAGGGAAACTGAGGTTGTCTGAATATATTTGGTGTTAAGAAGGAATACTGGCTTCAGAAAATGGAATTGAAAACTTAAGATGTGTATTCACATATGTGAATAGTTCCACTAAAAACAGGGTGCTTCTGTTCTCCCTGACTATGATTTCATGGGAAAATAGCCAAAACACAGACATAGCATTACATATGATGAAAGAAAATGCTTCTTTTGGTACAGGACTTCATCTGGGTTACTGTTTAATGTTAAAAAAGACTACTGTTTACACAAACTAAAACACTGAAATATCTGTTTCTGTGGTGCCTTTGTCAAAGATACATGGTGGGTGATAATTCCTGCCAAAAAGTTAGTGTTGATTATCTGTATTTTAGGCCTTTAATTAGTCTTTGAGGTCAGGAAGAACAGGGTTTCAGTGGATTTGTTTGCTGCTTGTTTTGATAGCATTATGTATTTAAAAAAATATGGAATGAAGGGGAAGGTATTCCCTGAAGTAATCCTCTTAAGTATTACATATACATGTAAAACACTTCTACACTAAGAAATCTGGCTGGTGTATCATAAAATTGTAGAATGGTTTGGGTTGGAAGGGACCTTAAAGCTTATCCAGTTCCAACCCCCTGGCATGGGCAGGGATACCTTCCACTAGACCAGGTTGCTCAAAGACCCGTCCAACCTGGCCTTGAAATGCACATTCTTGAAATGAACACAGATGTAGCATCTGTGTAACTACTGAACATTTTTTAATGTGTGGTCATGATCAAGTGCTCTCTGTGTACTTTCATCTGAACTAGTAAAGGCAGAACTGTTGTTATTCTTACTCAGGTTTAGTCCTGAACATGTGGTCTCGTGTTCCTAGTTTTGTGGACAGCTTGAAGCTTGCAAATTCTGAGTTAAGAAGAAACCTAGACTTTAAAGTCTCTTTTTAAGAAAAGGAAAAGTAGAACCGGACGTGGAAGCCTCAGTTCAAATAGCTGCTGCCCTGAGGGAGTTCTCTAAATCTTGGTGGATATTTAATTGCCTGCGTAAAGAAGAATAATGTCAATTTAAAAGACTGAGGAAAAAATCTACTTCAAAATAGTGGCTAGGTTTTCACAAACATCAGCTCAGTCGCTGTTTTTAGGCTGAGAGTGCTCTTTGCTACAGGCCTGAGAAGTCATGGTGAAGACCAAATTTTCCTTGAAATAGAGATGATATGATTGGTTTTAGCACCATTTGATTTCTCATGATCTTGTGGGGGAAAGAGGTTATGAAATATTCTCAGTTACATGCTGGCAGGATTAAGGCAAACTTCTCTTTTGACAAGACAGTTGTTAATTAAGAATCTCTTGACTTGTAGTGGAAAATACCAGATTTATATTAATGTGTATCATCTAAGTAGAGTACCCGTTCTCTTCCTGCCCTCCCCATTTTCTTCTAAATAATACTAACATTTTAACTGCACAGCAGTTTATCTGCTGAAGTTAAAAGAAAAGTCCTAGGTAAATAACTTTTCCTTGCTTCATTTAGTCATCAGTGGAAATGGAAACCTGAAATCATGTCAGGAAGAAGTGTTTCAAACTGCCAGCCAAGGAGCAAAAATTAAAAAGATGGGTAAATTGGCAGTGAACCAGTGAGCAAATATGTGTGCCAAAATGTAGTCTATATTCTGGTGGTTGCTGGTTTATGTCATTATGGCATTATAAGCTGGCTGAACTTATCTTTACAGCCATGGTGTGGTAGAGTTCAGGCTAAAAAAGTAAAAATAAATAAGTAAATGGGTTTTTTTATATCTTTCAAAAAGTCATTCACCCCAGTGTGATAATTCAGCTCCTTAACATAGCCCACTTGACAGCATAGCAAAAAGGGCATGCGCTTGAATTGCAAGACAGTTGAATAAGACCCTGAATGGAAATAGTTGAAATTCAAACAGCTTTGGTTGCCTAATTGATCTAATCTTATAAACCAGGCACATGGCAGCACTCGGGGATGCTGCAGCCACTTGATGTTGATACCAGCCCTGCTGCTATCAAAGAATACTGAAAAGATATACCTGTTCTGGGGCCGCAATGGCTCCTGCTGCCCATCTCTGCCTGCTTGCTTTTTCACACCAGGTGCCTTTCCATACACTCCCTGCAGCCGTGGTTTTTGTTTTAAATGCTTCCCCTTTTCCCCGTTCCAGTTCTTCTCCTTTTGTGGTGCCCATTGCTGCTGCCTGTATGTTAATTGTATGTTCCCAGTGAACAGGTTGGTTTCTGTTGTCATGATCCCATGCTGAATATTCATTTTGGCATATAAACACTACAAAAGCAGGGAGAGAACATTTGTGAACAGCTGTCGCCAGAGATCTGGTCAGCTAAGAAACAAGAGGACACTGTATTCCCAGAGAACCCATTTAAATGCAGCGTTTCAAGGTTTTATGATATTTGTTCTGAAAGCAAAGTGCATATTTATTTGTTGTTCACATTGTGACAGGGAACACTGAAAGATTAGGAAAAGATCATTTAAGCTTGTAAATTATTTATGGTGGGTTAAGCCTTATAGGAAATGCATTACAGGAAAATGCATGCTTGCTTTCCCGAGTCACTGTTTGCCACAGAAAAACACCCACAGATTATCCTTTGAGAAGTTCCTCAGAGTGTGTCGGTCGGCATCAGCTCTGAGAGAGGCCTCTGTTCAGGCTCTCTGCAGTGACTGCTGGGGGATGCTCAGGTCACTGCCCCCTCTGGACATATAACTGGTTGGAACTGGCCATTGTGGAAGGCTGCTGAGCAGCCTGCTGAGCCAATTCAAGGCTGTCATCTCAGAATCCCATTTCAAATGACCCATCACATGTGCTTTCAATCTGTGTAGCTGCAGAACAGCTCCAGTTAGTTGGCTAGTGAGGAGGTGATGGCTTCTGAATGGGAAGAAATTAAAGGCAATTTTATCCAAGTGGATATTAAACCTCGTGAAGCAACTGGCATTTATGAACTATTTAGTGTAGGACTTGTGTATGTGCAGTGTGTATGTGTATATGCAATCTGTAGAGTTAGTAATATTTATTCTTGTAGGCATAAAATGATGTGTTTCAGTGCCCAGTGTCGAATAATAGATTTCAGAAGTGCTAGCCTTGAATTATCTTTCCGTATCTTCAGCCTGTGCTATTTCTTCAGTGTTTCTGCAGGAGTCCTATTCTTAGTTTTCTTCCTGGGTGAAGGTGAGAGAAATAATAAAAGGTGTTTTTATTACAATGTAACTGTGAAAATTCTCTCTCTCCTTTCAGATTGGGAAGAAGAACAAGTCAGCAGTCCAAATATCTTGCGGCTTATTTATCAAGGGAGGTTTCTTCATGGCAATGTGACATTAGGAGGTATGAAAATAATTTTCATTATGTATGTTACAGCCAGGCAAAGTGGTATTTATTTACAGTGCAGTAAATGCCGCTTTATTGTTCAAGATCACAGTATTACTTGCTGTACAGTATTTTTCCTCTGCATAGAGTAACATGTATCTTATAGTGTATTTTTCCATCTTGTTACTGCTAGTTGTTGAACTTTAGGGGGTACCACCTGCTAAGTCAAATTTCCTCTTGCATAAAGGAACACTAACGCTGCTTTTGTTTCTTCTTTCTAAAATGGACTATTTTGTTCCACCTCCCTTACACTGCATGCAATGTCTGAAGCATCTTCAAATGTTTGATAAACACCATGATAATTGGTGAAACAATACTTTAAATCTTAGTGCAGTGAAGGAAGACACTGTATGAATGAGAATGAGGGGAAGCATTCTTGCTGTCCAGTGCTCTCTCAGGGATACAATTGCATAGTTATGTGAAAACAGAAGTAAATGGCTCCACTTCATACGCTAAGGAAATTCAATTCAACTATGCCCCCTTGTGGCAAGCGTTCCCCCGTAATTATTGTAGTTGATGGGTATCTTTGATGGAGATATGACATAAAGTTCTAACAATAATCTTTCTTTTTGTAGAGAAAAGTTGCCAGTGTGAATATCAACTATGTCAATGACTAAACAAAGTGAGAGTCTCTTCTTTGTGCCAGTTTAGAAATAAATCAATACTTCCACTTTGTGTGTTCAGGTTTGTCGTGCATTTGGTACTTGAGTGCAATACAGAGAGGAGAAAAGAATACAAAATGAAATTTCACCAATTCTGAAGTTGAGATGAACTTGAATATTTCTGAACTGCTTATGGTGATCTTTCCATGAAGTGACTGGAATGATATGGTCATTGATTCACTTTCTATTGTTACTGATGTTGGCTGGTGATGTACATTTAGAATAGATTCACTCTCCATATAAATCAATTTTTAACGCTGCTATATATATGGACAAGATCAATGCCAACTCAACTGTGAGAACTCTGAAATTTTTATTCACTCTTTAATTTGTATGTTTACCAGGTGCCAGCTAGTAGCATTTGGAGTAAGGTTGAAAGCAAATGTGTTAAGTCTTGGATCATCTCTGCCAGTAGAGTCGCTCTTCTTACCCTACCTTTTCCAGGCAAGGAGATAGCTAAATGGGATTTTCTTTGCCATTCATCTCTCTCTAGGTGTTGCTCTTGACCACCAGTGCTTGTTCCCTTCGGTGACAGTTGTCTAAATCTGAAGGAACTTTGATCATTTATTTAATATATTTAATACATTGCTTAATGAGTTAAGCTGAAAAATAACAGCTGCGTACTGTTGACTCTGGAGTTAACCCAGGTCTGTGAATTCTGAACACTTGGATTCAGGGCATTTTAGTTCATTACTTATCATTCATGCGTACAATTTAATCACTATGGTTTTACCCTAAGGACGTTACATGTATGTTAGTGTTCTTCAAAGATTTTTTCGTTGCTACATTGTTCTAAGGGAAAGAAAAGAAAACCATCCCTAAAACACTGGCTTACTTCAGTGCTAATGAAGTTGTCCAGAGCCAGATTATGCATCTGAAAGGGAAGCGGCAGTTTATGAAGCAGCCTGAAAAGATTGCTGCTTCAGGTTGTGGTGTTCATTAGACGTAACCCTGAGTGAACTGGTTATCTTTGAAAGAGAAGGGGGGAGTAAAGGCGGGGTGGAATTTCTTGCTAAATACAATATTTAGTTTCTTAAGCTGTTATAATAGAGTTCATTAAGCTGTTCTAGCTGCAGTTCTCTGTAACTGAGTTAGAGCACTTAGTGTTTTATTTGCTTTAAGTGATTAAGAAATATTGACCTGGAATTTGTACCTGCTGTGTACTGAAAGTCACTTTATCAACCACTGAAACAAAAGTTTCCAAGGAAACAGTTTGGTGTTTTCTTTAACAGGAGTCTGGTTTTGTTCACATTTGAAAGTGATATTGTAATATTCTAGTTATAACCTCATGTATGTCTGTCATCTCCTGAATTTGAGACTCCTAGACACCCAGAAACCTCAAGAAAAAAAAAAAAAAAGACAAATTGATAGGAAAAACTGGCTTTTGAGTGGAAAGTTTTATTTTTAAGAAACCATCTCTTTTGCCAGCTCTTCTGAATGGGCTGTCACTACAAAAACAGTTGAGCGGATGGCATTGGAAGTGGTAAAAGAAAACAGACCCCCTTTGTAAAACTGCTTGTGCCACTCTTGCCTGCTGTTCTTTTTCATTTCACCACACTATTTCATTGTGTGCTGCCTGTGTGAAGGGTTGGGGAGGTAGCTAGAGAGATAGAGTCTGTTCAGCTTCCAACAGGAAATTTCAGCCTTTGGCTAAATATTTGGTCTGTACTTTGTTTTTGAAATAATACTAATTAGGGAGGTTCTCAGTTTTGTGTTAGATTATGGTAATCAGTGACTTTTACTTCCTTATTTATTGGGGAGGGGGGAAGGGAAGCCAATCCACCCTTGTGCCATACACATACTAAGGGGGGAGGGAAGTAAATTCTGATGATAGAAAATCTGGAATAAAGGTGGAATTAAACAGATGGGAAAGGAATTAAACAGAAGTTTAGCTTAGGTGAGAGGAAGGAGTGAGAGGATGAAGATGAGCAAGAAAAGGTTAGGGCGCTCAGGTTCTGTCATGGTGCTCTAAGCAAGAAGCGGGAAATTGCTAATAAGAACTTGTGTGAACTATGCAA
>JBCJKH010075769.1:20117-37913 GCA_039877255.1 Loriculus beryllinus | reverse complement strand
GGCAGCTTGGTGGGGCTGGGGACCTGCAGGTGGTGTGGGACTGCCTCTCCTTGGGTTGTTGTGTGTGCAAAGAGAGACAGGAGAAGGAAATAAAGATGATTATAGGCTGCAAAGTCTTTCCTTCTGAAGCAAAACTCTTTTTACAGTGTTTAGAAAAGATGAATAGGCAAGCACTTAGCTCTGGACATTGGCAATAATGAATATTATATGGAAGAGAAAATGAGCACTTCTTACCCTATCTCATAATAGGAAAGACATTCAATGAAAATGAAAACAACACATTTTAAACGGATTACAGCTTTTTTAGTTCAATGTTGTAGATGACTCTGTAATAATAGTCTGCAAGATTTGTAGCACCTTCTTCTGAAACGCTGACTGATAAGGAAGTAAATATTTCTCATGTGATTTAGAACAATCAGGTGGAGCAGAAAGCTTATTAAGAAAATAAAAGGGCCTTCTGGAGATATGGAGTCGTCGTCGTCCCTCCCCCCTTTAATTTCCTTTTGTAAATAGAGATTATAATGGTCTTCACAGTAAAAGGAGAAACTAGAGTTATAAGGAACAAGGAAGAAGATGAAGTTGAAGCCAATGCTAGGGTTAAAGTGCAAATTAAACCTGTCATTCAAAATGAGAATTTCACAGACTGATGACAACAGCCATGTAGCTAACCTTGAAACTCACTCTCCCTCGACGGGAGTATGATACACAGATCATGAAAACAATTGGTCTTCATGCTGTATTTTCTTTATAAACTGCAGTGAAATTGCAACTATGGAAATAAATCCTTCCTATAAATACTGTGAAACAAAGAAAGGTTTTGATTATATATGCACCCGAAATGTGGTAGACCTTGAGTCTTGAGTAGAAATCCTGAGCACTTAAACCCAGTCATTGCTCCTTACCACATCGGAAATCACAGTCACGAACGCCACAGGATGGGCCACCCATCTTCTCTGGCATGCCGAGGCATAGCCTGATCTTGACATGCACACTGTTCTAGTTGAGCTTTAACTTCAGTTATTTCTGGAAAGGAAAGTATAATTGTATATATATAAAACATCAAAATGTGACACAAAAATATGCACTATCAATGCTGGTATCTGTAATCCCACCTTTTGAAGTGCCTGTTATCAGGTACTATAAAAGAATGCATTTTTCCACTTTGGTGGTATTACACCATCTACCACCACAGAATGTCAGTTAATGGGCCACATACCTTTATTTTTTCCCCAGGTAGATTTCACATCATCAAGACCAACACTATGAATATTGTATACTATGAGGGTATAGAGCAAAAATAATGTTTGGGAGCTATTCAGATGTTGTGGTGATAAAGCTCATTACACAGAGTATAAATAGCTGAAATGTATTCCAAAGAACTGTATTAATTCACACATACAAGCAATATTAAGCTCTTGTGTCACAAGAGAATGAAAATAGAAGACTGTTTGCAAGTGTGTGTATTTATATATCTGTGGAAAACTAAAATACATTTCTCCAATATGTCTGTGCCTCTGTAAATAGAGAGCTAAAAATGAAATGGGAGGAAAGAATTACTTTGCAAGATGAAACAAACCAACTGATTCAGTGGTTATAGGGATGAATTTAGCCTGAGGTTGCACACAGAACCATGGAGGCTGTGTCCTTCCTTCCTGGCCATGGGTGAAGCAAGGAACCCATCCTCACAGTTTCTTCTTGCAGCCATAATCACATACTCTGCATGAGTGGAGGAAATGATGAGCTGTGAAGCACTTGTGGATAGCATCTCAAAGAATTCCAGTTTCAAACAGGTACAGTGATCAAAACAGGCTGATGCACCATCTTGCTTCTACAAAGAGATATAACAAGGTTTTTCTTCTTTGCAGAGAAGAGAGCACAGGAAGGAACAGAGCTGCTAACAGACTTTTTTATATTCTCCCCCCAAACGCGTATTTTTAGTTTCTCATTTCAGTCACTGATCAAGTCAGTCACTCAGCTTCAATCTTTTCTTGAGTACTTTTGTGTTCCATCTCTGGTGGTTCATAACAAAGTGTACAGCGCAAGAAAAACAGGCCCCTCGGAATCTAATCAAAGGAGAGCCTACAAGATCAGACATCCCACCTCAAGACCTGAACAAAGGAAACATTCATTAAAAGCATGCATCCCATTGCAGGTTGTCATCACCTAAGTATTCCTTCCTCATGGGAAAACACAAACGCTGTCTGCACACCTAGCATAATATAATCAACTTTTCAATTGGCTAGTTCAAACCCCAAATTAACGCAACTTGCTGTCCACCAAAATGTCCCTGACACTGAAGTCTGCTAAAACAGGAGACCCAGAGACAGCCACATGAAACTTATGCCTGCTTCTCAAGGTGTATATATACACACATCTGGGGCATGGGACACCATTCTTAAAAGAGAACAGAGAAAGGTTATCATCTCTTCCTTTCTGAGGGACACATGGGAAACAGGGAGGACAGTCTGAAAGAGATGGGGTGCTCTCCATTTCCTTCAAGGGCTGTGTTTAACACTCCCAGCAGTAAAGAAGTGGTGGTATGAAAAGGAAGATGGCATTCTCACAACAACAAGATTACAACAGCAAAAAATAAGGACTGCTGTCAGCCACTTAACTGGGACCAGTCATGAATTGGTGGAGTCTTTCTTCCTTCAGTGCTACTGACCTACATTATTTTTCCAGGGGAATTTCCAAGTTGACCATTTGCGCAGGTCTCATTGTTTCTCTAGTTTACTAAATGAAAAATTAGGACATTCCACAATTTCACATGAGACATTCACCTGTGACTTGACAATCAGGAAAAAGATGAAGGAGGAAAGTATTTGTGAAAGCTAACCTTGGTGTAATGAAGCTAGTCCCTCTGGACTCTCTCTACAGCCAAGACGGGCTCTTTGAGTTCACTGTATGCTGCAGAGATTTTCTTCACCTGCGACCCATAAAGCAGCCACAGGAGGTTAGACTCACAAGGTTCAAGCCAGGCATTGTGAAAACCCTTAGTACTGATTCGGAGAAAACTCCAGGGACAAACTTGCCAACAGAGTTTCAAGCTGACAAGCAGGTATTCTTTATTGCGGCGCCGGGAGACACGGGGGATAGCTCCTCCTAACGTGTGTCCCCGTATTGCTGTACAGGCCACCCTTATATAGTCACTGGGCATGTTACATCATTTTCCAGGAAGTTTCCCACATACATACATGTGATGGCGGTCTTTAAGGGTCGTTTACTTTCTTAACAGTCTTCATAACTTCGGGCAGTCCTTGAAGCACCAGCTTAATTAACATTACAGTCATAGCAATCGTCCCATTCTTCTACTTATCAGTTAGTTTAACTGCTCCCATCCTGGACGTTTGCTAGTCCCGGATACTCCCCATCCCCAGGTCCTATTTTGCTATTCTGTTTTTTTCTTACACTCTTTGTACTAAGATCCTATGGACCTGAAATTACCTTCAAGCACCGTAGTTATTTTCCATTACAAAGCCATACATTTTGTGGTTTTGTGCCCCCTTGTCTCACCATGAACCAAGAATATTTCCATGAGTCAGGAATATTCATAGCTATTACAATAAATAACACATGTAAAATAGTAGGGAGGTGCTGGTCACACATCACTATCACTTTCATAGTGCAGAGGTGGGAGGGCTTAAGAAAGCATCATTACCTATAGCGTCTTCCATGCACTTTAATTCAAGCGCTACCCACACTGAAATGTTTTCTTATATTATTATTTCTAAATCCTCTATTTACTTCCTGTAAATCTATTGCCAGCTTCTCGCTTCCAAACTCCAAATTATTTCAGAATGCTGCAACGTCATTCAGAAAGTGATGTTTCATTTCAACGGCTCCACATGTGTACAAGTTCAGATAAGCTTAATGGATACAGTTTTAAATTCCTTTTTCAAAGTGAATAAAAGTGGAGCACCTATGGTGCATATGGAAAGTGACTGAGAGGTTTTGGGGCATTAATTTCTCAAAAATTAGCTAAGGGAAGCAACATCTTCTAAAGACTGCTGCAAGATTCTCAGACTTTCAGAGTTCAGAAAAGGAGCAAAGAAACTTTTATATCAATCTAATTTAACCAGATTCTCAGTGTACAAACAACAATATCTGTATTACATATGTTAAAGAAACAGAACTAAATCTGACGTTACAAGGGGAAAAAAAGCAGATAGCATGCCTTTGTCTGTTACATCCTGTATATGCAGAGGTCTCCCTGATAGGGCTGTTCAGTTCTGTAGAGAGTGTATTACCACTAATACCCAAGGAGCTCCCCGAGCTTGAGCTGCCTGGAGCGTCACTAAGATACTAAATGATGATACTAAGTATTTGGCCCTTTATACACATTTATACAAAAAAGCGAGTTATATTTTAAAAGAATTGCTTAACATCAGAAATCTTTTCTGCAAATGACTGGATTTGGTATTATGCTACTTTTTAAGGCAAAGTGCCCTTCTGTGCATTGAAACTCCCTTCAAAAATAAAACCAAGTATTTTAAGCAAAAACACAGTTGGCAAAGCCTCAGGGTAGGGATGGTGCAGAGGAGGGGGAGGCAGGGTGTATGTATATGAGTACCATTGCAATTTGAGAGGGGTTATGTTATTTCCTGAACCTATGGTATAGTAAATTTACTTACCCATCTGTAAACAAGTATCAAAGGACAGGTATGACAAAGAAACTGAGAAACTTGATTTTATCTAAAGGCTCTACACTCCTTGATTTAGCAGCCTATTTCATCTGCTATTTCCACCCCTTAATCAAGAAGCTGTCTCAAAAGCAGACATTATCACATGTCATCAGTTTGTCAGCTGGGGATCAAAATAGTAAACCTTGTTTCTCTCATATCGCCAATGTCAACTAAGCATATAAATCAGAAAAGAGCAAGAACGTAAGAGGAGCGAAAAAAGTCATATAGAACAGTGCAAATAAGTGATTTTTAATAGTCACATGAGAAGAAACTATATTCTGTTCAAAGCAATATTTTTATTGTTCATTTAAAAAAAGTAAGCTTTGACAAATTTCTTTTGAGGTTTGAAATGCATTATAATACTGCATTTGAAAATGCCTTAGCTGTGCTTTTTTTAGTACTCATGGTGAGGAACTTGGTGGACCTAATCTTTATTCCGCAAACTGCTCCACTTCCAACAAAAAGAGGCACCAAATTGTAATACTGCCTTGTTTTTTATTACTTAAAAAAGAACAGCAACTAGTAATATCTGTGTTCATCACAGTTTCAAGTTAGATTCAGGAACTGCGAGATGGCCTCTTTGTATACTCTGCATTACTTATTTTGAAGCCAAGAACAAATCAGTCATCTAGCCGAGAGCAGATAATAGCAATAATGTGTTACTAGATATCCATTATGCTTTAGCACTGCTTTTAGTACCTTAGACGCTGACACTTTTTGGCCCAACTTCAATATTTTAATCTCAATGTGAACATACTGGAAAATTGAAAAACCCAAAATCTTCTCTTTTAGTATTATATTTTCACTGAGAACACTTGAATTCACAATTGGCCATCTTTGAGCTACTCTGACACAGCCCTATGAAGCCAGCTGTAGTTTCCTTTCAGGAGTACAACCAACTAGTGTGACTATACCACCTTCTACATATTTCTGTGTCCTGTAGAACTAGGATAACACACCCCCCACCAAGTTCCACACAGAAGTGTCCATACATAAGAAAAAAAATGTTTTTTTCAAACATACCATAGAACTCCAGTTAATCCTCAAAGCTTTAAGCATTAACTTCAGTTAATATTTCTCAAGTAAGACACTTCTCTATCTCAACACCTACTTCAAGAAGCAGAAATTGACTCAAGCATTTCTGTCTCCACGCTGTTCTTTAAATGCTGAAGCAACTACAGAGATGTATTTGCAAGCCCTAACTGTCATCGACAGGGAAAATGAGACTCTTCCCAAGACTCATTAGCCTAGCTTCCTTGAATGGCTGTTAACTACTGGGGATACTTCTCAGAGTACTCTTAATGTCAAGAAAGCTGACAGCCACAGAGTACAACTCTGATTTTCTTTGCTACTTTTAACAGTGAGATGTTACACACAGTACATCCACACACTCAAATATGCGTTTGAAATTCAGATGATACCTTTGTTCAAAGTGTACTGAATAAATTCATGAATGAGCAGTTTCATTTTCAGCTTCAAAACCTGAAATGTTGCTTCTGATAACTTCATCAAAAAAGCACATGGGTATTTTAAAATTAATCTAGCTTATACAGGGATTAATGGTTAGAATTATTACTTATCTCAAACATTTTTCCAATAACCCTGGTTAGCAATTATTGCACTCTATAAGATCCCCTAAGAAGTCAGCAGTCTTCGATAGCAGATGGTAAGTTACATAATGAATCTGAAGAGTGATTTCAATTCCTGTATGTAGTAACTATTATGTCCTTTATAAAATAAACGTTATTTCATACTCATTGAAACTAACAGCCAGCAGTTAAACACACATAGAAATTCTGTTAGCATTGCTCAGTCAATGTAGTTTAGCTTTTTTATGCTAAAACTGCCATAAATTTCCACTAGAAGTCCCAATGCCCCACTAACTTATCTTGCATTTACTTAAAAATAATACCATTACAAGATATCACTGAGTTAAAGCATTATTTGTAAGGCTTAATTTCAACAGAAAAGCTGTTGTACCCTGAATAAGGCAAGTAACTTTTCAAACTGAATAGTTCTGCAAGCTTTAGCCGGTGATTATCAGTTGTAAACACACTATCTCCCAAAACCCATTCACAATTTTAAGAAAGGATTTATTTTGGTTAGGTAATGGGGAGAAAATTTTAATTATACTAGATTACAGCCTAACATCTTGAGGTCGAAATACACAGACATACTGAATATATTTTTCCCTCTCTATACTACATGTATTTATTTATGTTTGTGCAGGGTCACTTACAAATTTTGACTTGAAATTAAGAAAAAGATATGAAGAAAAGGGCACTCCTCAATGTACAACTATAAACAACTATTCAGAATCTGTATTTATATTGTACAGTTACTTTGCTCAAATACTTTTGCACAGACTAACTTTAAACAAAAAGCTTAACCTGTAATTACTTCATTATCTGTGGTGCTTCCTAAAATAGCCATATCTGAGACACGAAAGACATCCATAATATGAAAATAATATTTAAGTTTAAAAAAATCACGTTTTAAAGTTAGACTTTCATCTTCCCAGTACATCACAAATGACCTTTCATGTAATAAAAATAAAAAGAACTTGAAGAAATTCTACTTGCTTCCTAAAACTGAAAGCTTGTTTCACTTCTTCCTGGACTACTTCCGTATAAGGAACTAAAAAATTAATACCAGCATTGAGCAATAGGTATTTTTATATCATGACAATATGTACTCTATTTGACTTAAGGATCATCAGTAACTGAATTTCTGAGGTACCAAGACCCTCAAGCAAGGCTCACTGATTTTTAGATATTCCTGATGCATAAGGAATCCTATATTAGTATTTTTTTGCTCTACCCACTTTGTGATAGGCATCTTTAAGGTGTAACGTTAGAAAAAAATCACTATATTCTCTTGACATAAGTATTTAAGATATGCAGTTATAAATATCCTTAAGATATTTGTCCAAAGTCAGAAGACCCTTAAGGAATAAAAAACCCCAGGAATAGAGAAGTGTTTCTACAAAAGTGGAACACCTTAGCTGCCAAATATATACTAATGTGGAGCCCAGTTAACACTATCTTTTTGTGCCCTCTACAGCAAAATTGGCTTAGAAAAGAGCAGCCTGCTCACTAAAGCCCAGTGTTTCAAAATTCGTTCCTGGATCTTGGTTTTGCTTCCCAGTGTCTCAATCAATGATTACTTAGGTTTGGCTGTGGGTTTGAGCCTGTAGACTATATCAGCCAATTGTTGTGGCTCATGTAGGATCAAACATCTGCAGCAAGTCTTCAGCACAACCGATACAATGGCTTCTACAAGGGGGATCAATAACTCCCATCAATATTATTTCTGCAAAATGTTAATGATATGAATGACATTAAGCCAAATTGATCCAAACAAAAATAAACACTTGATATTAATATATAGACTATATTCAGTCCACGCTGTTGCTATAGTAAAGGAAAAAGATCAATTCAAGCATTGCCAAGTAATAAGCTACTAACAATCAAACAAAAAAAAAAGATAAATATGCGTAAGATATCCTTTATCAGCTGCTTTGCTTTGGTGATATACCATGCAGAAAGACACCACACAAAAAAACAAACATAGCAACAGGTGAATAAGGGTTTCGCTGTCCTGCTTTAGAAGTCGTGTATTACTTTCAGTCTGGTTTCTGCATAAATGTGGCAGTGGTCATATGACAACAGTTAAAGGTTCTTGAAAGATTTTGCCTCAATCTCTTTTTCTAAAGTCAACATCTAAAATGCTCCAGAGGTATGGTAAGTTTTCAACATTACAGAATAAATGTTTCCATTAGGCTCATTCACTCTGTAGTGCTTCCTGGTTGACTGCTGTTACTCATCACCAAGACTTTTAGAAAGCCTAGAAATAGTTAAAAAGAAATAGAATATGCTGATTTTTGTCTCCTGCACTCCAAAACCTGAGCTGGGAGGTCCACAGCAAGATGATCTTGGGGCCACAAGTAAAAGTCAAGAGAATTTAGTGCTGGTTTTGCCAAAAACAAACCTTGAGTAACAGCGATAACGCTTAATTACTTTATCCATGAGATTATGAAGGTGAACTGACAGACCATCTGCTTAATATTCAAAACAAACTTAAGCTTTCTCACATAAGAGAGTCCATAAGGATGATAAATCGTTATCATCAAAAGGCATTATAAAAACCATAACTTTTACTGCCGTAACACAAGATCTCAATAACGAAAAATAAAGATCTCATTTTACTATGCTAAAGTAAACATTGCAACAAAGCAAATGACAACTAGCATGCAGTAGAACATAATTCATCCATGGTTCTTTACACTGGGGTCATTATTACATTACCCAAGAGTCTGAACAAGCACTCCCTACAAACACGCGCGACATCTACTGTAATCCAATCCCAATTTTATACTTAAAAGCATTATTTGAGGGAGGTAATGGCAAATAATTGTTTTTTTAATACATAAGTATTCCTAGAAAATACATCTGCGTTCATGTACATCCATTTTCAGAGGTTTAAGTCTAGATTTGTGACATTACGCATTCAGTATGTTAGCTGCAGAAGAAAACTGCAACAACATCACATTAGCATAACCAATCTCAAGTTTACCAACAACAAAATATCCAAAAGAAAAACCCAACCCCAAAACTATTAAAAAAAAAAAAAAAAAGGAAGGTGGAAGGAAAGAATACCACAGGGGAAGAATAAAAAGGAGAAGACATATTACCATGGTCTGAATAATGTCACATTCTATTATTGATTAAAATGATTTTACCATGACATTTCATTCATCAGATTCCATTTCTCATTACACAGAAACCCTGAATATTTATCAAGCTTACATGAGGCTTTTCTTCTCATCAAGCAATGCATTTCTTGTCTCCCTTTTAAAGCTAGGTTATATTATGTTGAAGGGTCTACACTGTCTTTGAACTCCCTCCTTCCCACACTTGACCTCACAACCATCACTTTTTATCTCATTATAATGGATGCTATTAAGTATTTATATCTAACAAGGTGATTTCAATAGTTCATCCTTTTTAAACAATCCTGTGATAATTTTCAGTTAGCAGGAAATAAAGACATTTTATTAAATCAAGATCTATCTGCTTCCACTCAGTATCAATATTCATTCTAGTCAGGACATTTAAGATCTTCACCATGGACAATTACAATACATTTCTGAAAGTCAAGAACTGAATTCTCCAATCCTCAGACATTTAGTACTCACACTAATTTCAAAGAGTGATTTTTGATTTTTACAGAATGTAGGCTCAACACCTTCATTAAAGAAACAGGTTAAACCTGGAATGCATTGTACTGTTGTTACAGATGACAAGAGAAAGCCAAAAGAAACTGCAGGTACATAAGTCTGTTCTAGATTAAATAAGTCTTTGTAACCACTCTCTGAAAAGGCATTACACCAATATAAATTGCATATCAATGTTTAGTATTTCTGGAAACACATGTGAAACTAATTAAAAAGAGAGAAAGATTAACATGGCAAAACGTGGTGGCATGTAAAAGGTTATTTTGCATTCTATGCTTGTAAACCTTCCCCAAAACACCATGCAGTGGAAGTATGCACAATACAAGTGAAAGCATGTAAAACCTCATTTGTGATATACTGCAGCTCATGAAAAAGCTTCTATTCATTCCATTAGCTTTTGGAACAAATGTGACAGAATTAGCAAAAAAAAACCATTTTACCTTGGGGAGGGGGAGGTTACCTGAAAGACAAACTACTACCTACTCCTAATACCAAACACAGTAGCGCTTTATCTCCACACTATTATACACAACACTGGACTTTATCACTACAAACCCGTTGTGCTTGCAGAACTTCATCAAAACCCCTTCACTTTTTCTTTTCCTACATAGACTGGTATATTTTTCATCCTTAAAACAATTCACAGCTTAGAAATACTCCATTCAAACACAATATAATGATTCAAAGAAAATCTCTTGCCAAAAAAATCCCAAACAACAAACCACCAAATCAAAAGACATTCAAGGTTTGATCTATATTAGTTCAATGATAAACTATTTGAAATGTCACAAACATGTTTTTCTTTTCTAAGCAATGCTTTGTTTCAGAAACTAAAAATGCCAAATGACAAAGGATTTTTTTTTCTAATATTTGCCCAGCTTTGTTAAAGAACAAAACCCCAATAAAATATTACTTTTCTTAAAGTAGCATTTTAAAAATTTGTAAACATTTGTAAAATGTATTTGTAAAAATATTTTGCTCTATCTGAACTCAAGAAATAAATCAACATTTGACGAACATCAGAAACTGTCATCAGAAGCAATAATTTTTAGAGTTTGGCTTCAGAAACACATGTTAATACATCTTGATTATTTCCCATATAGGCTGAACTTTAAACTTCGAGTTCACTGCAGCTGGCCAGTCCCTAAGGTTTCCCAACCAAAAAAAACCATAGCTGGAGTATGATAAAGCACAACACAACATACAAAAAGCACATGGCATGTAAGCACATGTAAAAGATACTGCACAAGAATTTGACACTAACAGCTACGTTACTTCCACTCCCAAGAACTAAAACAATCAGTTGTAGGAAACTAGCCACAGTAAAGCAGCGGTCGATAAAAGCAATCATGCCAGCTAAATTGTAGCTGAAGCCAGTGGCACAATTATTTTCATTTTTAAAGCAGTGACATACCAGTGAAAACATTCCACTGAAGATGAGGAGTCGGGGATGTATCTATAAAGCAGATCCATCTGGAAGAGCAGCTGAAATAGTGAACAGAATGAATTTCCCACATTTAGGTGTCTTGCATAATTTCTTAACCCTTGCCCCTAGATTTCAACAGATCTCTTCAGTCTAAGGCTTTCATTACTTAACTAGAAGCTCTAGACAAATATCTTATAAAGGGGGCCCCAGTTGTCTGAGCCTCCTTAGCATTAGACCTTTCTTAGAGAAATAAAACCGAGCCATTTTCCCCACATACAGTACTTCTGCTCAATCTTTACCTTTCTCTTTAGCTGTCTTTTGGATTTCATCTGTTGATATTGCACTTTCTGTCTTCAAAATAGAAATTATTTGTGTGCTATTGCATATTTATGAGAAACAGCAATGTGTAAGAACTCAAGCTGTGAGGAAGTCTTTACCCTGAGATCCCCGTGGTCCCTCCAAACTCTCCTCAGCTGTTGCAAACCCACAGGAGACCTATTTGTTTATGGAAGTATGCCAGGTGTTTCTCTTTCATAAATATTTAATTAATCAATCTTGTGAGGGAAAAAAATGCAGCCTGCATAACACTCATGGTAATGACTGTGTGTTAGCTGCCTCCATTTTCCCCCCTCAGAGTCTGATTAGTTATGTCATCTGTAAAAGAAAGCAGGCTTATTGTATTTCTAACAGGGAAATAGCACAATGGTTTCGGAGGGGAGAAGCTTGTAGCAAATAAGGCACAGAACAGAAAGACAAGCCAAAATGGTAGCTGTTCTGTTAGCAGCAAGGGGATGCCACAGGCCAGTGGATTTTAGAGCAAATATGGAGTTTTTTTTAACTTACCATGAAGAGGAGTCAGTTAAAAAAGCTGCATTTG
Organism: Loriculus beryllinus; assembly: GCA_039877255.1. Lineage (NCBI taxonomy): Eukaryota > Metazoa > Chordata > Aves > Psittaciformes > Psittacidae > Loriculus > Loriculus beryllinus. Next base: position 25,692 of record JBCJKH010075769.1, on the reverse strand, counting down.
TACAAAATCTGCTTGCCTGGGTATCAGGTCACCTCAGTGAGTCCTGTTACTATGGCTAGCCAGCCCCTTCTGAGGTCTGAAAGCCTTTTCCTGACTTTCACCCATGAGAACCAAGGGATTGCATCTCAGTAGGTGTGAGCTGCAGAAAATATGAACTCATTTGTAAAAATAAGTTGTTTCTGGGAGAATACTGGACACACTGATCTTGATTAGCAAAGATTTTAAATTGCTTTACATTTCCTGAAAATTCAATTCCAGACATGTGGTTAGGAATAGAATATTGCGATGTAGGGATTGGGAAGACAACGCTGCTATCAGAACACCAAGGACCCAAGCTTTATACCTAACTCTCCATCATAAAATCTACTTAAATGACAACAAAGAGCTTTCTCTGTCACTGATCAGATGCTCAGGGCTTGTCTGGAGTTGTGGAGAGAATTAAATCACAAAGCTGAGTAAATGTACTGTTAATGCTCATGAAAGATTTAAAACTGAAAAAATCAAAAGGAATTTTGAAGTCTGGCTAGTGTTAACCAATACATTAAAAATAATTCAACCTAAAAACATACGTTGTCTATCACAAAACATAAGAAATCTGAAATGGACTTTGACTTTTATGTTTCGCAGTTGTCTTCAAGCCAGCTTTCCTCCTGAGCAAGGCACAGTGGCTTTTGTGTTCAAGCATGGTTACTAGCTGCCAAAAAAAAAAGGAATGTGATTTTTCTTTAAGTGAAAGTGTGTAGCAGAGCTATACCAATATTAGATTTTGCCTACATGCAAGGTTATTCCAAGGCATTCTCCACAACATTTCTTTGTGATCTAGGTGACCTAAAGAAACATCTAATTCCTATGGAAAATTCAGTCATTACATAGTCAAAAGAACAATTGTGCAGAAACACCTTCACATTTAAGTGATTGTAAACCTCCCAGTATGTGTTGGTACCTCATTCAAAGCACAGAACACAGGTGAAATTTTGCATGCTGTCTGTACTGTCAAATCAAAGAGGACTAGGGGGTGAGGTTGAGATCTGAGCCCCTGATTTCCACATTGGTTAAGTTATTCACTAGCTCTGTTTGGGTCACTTAAGGATTTTCAGCCCAAATCAAACAGAGTTTTGGGCACGGCATTTTAACAGCAGGTTAGTCTTTGGCAGTGTGAATACAAACCAGCCAGTATGCTCAGCACTGCAATCAGGGATTTGTTCCTTACCTTCCTCTTTAGCAAAATACACAGAGCCATAGTGCCTTGCATCATGTTTAAACCAAAATATGACAGCTGAAACCACAGGCCCGTACATTTTTTGGGAAAAATCTCAACTTCACTAATGTCAGCCTTTCAGTTCTAGACTGTTACTTGGGAATTAATTAAGAAAATGAAAATGAAAAAATTAAAAAAACCCCAACATACAACAAAAAATGTATTTTGGATTTAGCAAAAGCCAGTATTTTAGCTCAGTTAAAAGGAAAGAGAGAAGATGGAAAAATCAACTTAAGTGACAGAGTAAGTGTGAATTTTGTCCCTCCTGTGTAAATCAAATTAAATGTTGAACCTCTACCAAAAGTCATTCCTTTCTCAGTTTGAGCTTCTCACTGTGATTGTATTTTAAAAGTGAAATATTCAAACACATGATGTATTTATGTATTAGTAATTAAACAAATACACTACATATGCATCCATTATGCTCACTTCATATACAACATGTCATACCAGGCTTCCTTACTGCTCTCTGCTCCTCTGAATAGCACAAACCAACATTTCTCTTATACAGATCTATAAACTCTTGCTCATTACAGGTATGTTAAGCATCTCTTCTTTAGCTGTTTATTGTGATCTCCTCACATACATGGAGATATAAGAAGTATATTTCCATATATGAATTACAATCTAGATAGCTGTATATCTGCATAGCCCTAAAGGATGTGTGGGAGGTGACACAGCAGTGCAGGGATGGAAGAGGTTCCTGGGGACCATCACAGTATATCTCCTGCAGGCCAATTTGGTAATCATTCCCTTGCTACCCTTCCACCTATTTAATTTCTATACCTATTTCTGTTTTCTGTCCACTGTCAAACCCAGCTCCATGTATGAAGATTAATATTTCATCCAGTTATTGTAATACCGTTCTCATTTTTAAGCCTTACTATTAAAAGTCTAGAATAGTTAACACTGCAAACGCATTGTAATAGCAATATTATTTCTGTCTAAAACAACTAAGCCTTCGCCATTTGAAAGAACATTTTCTTGCAATCCTGTTGACCTTGATAGGTCATGGTATAGAAGCTGGGAGAGGCATGCAAAATAGTACTTACCTGCACTTAATAACACAATATTTTAATCTGAATTCCCACAGCTAAGTAAAGATATGTGCTGGGTTCAGCTGTAGCAGTTATTTTTCTCCTTCTTAAAGACAAAACAGCTCTAAGCTAAAAGAAGTTATAATTACTATATTTAGACAGACATTTACGCAAACAGATTAGTTCAGATGATGGTACACATTATTTAGTATTTTATAACAATACATAACTATTTATAACTATTCAAATTAATATAATTTTACGCATATTTCATATTGTTTTGAGATCCATGTTGAGGATTGTGCAAAATAGAAACAAATTAAGTTTTTGAAGACAAACTGTATTAAGAAAATTAATGGAGAAATCATAACTGAGACATCACCTTCAAAAAAAACACCAACAGCACCAAATATGACAATGTACAGAGCTGTATGGCATTGATATTATCTAAACTGAAGGTTATCAGGTTTCTAAGGTTTTGTAAGAGATATTCATTGAGACATTAGTCAAGACCTGCCTCAGCAACCTGAAACTTCCTTATTGTGTATGCATCCAAGCTGCAATCTACCATCCTGCACCCCATTCCTCCCCCATGCATCTCATCTGGAATATACTTAAGAGTAGAGTTTAGGCTAAACAAAAAGGCTGACAGGGTTTTCGAATGGCATACAAAGCAGTATTTAGTACAGACTGAGTTCACAGACAAAAAGGGTACCTGTAGTGTTACAAACCTTATTACAAGTTGACAATCTTACTAGAAAACCATGGGCATGTTTATATTCACATCTGACCATACTAATTCAGAGGAGTCACATAAGAATAGGAAAGGTTATTTGGTGACATACAGGATCAGTTTCCTTAATTGTTATTCCCTCTTTGACTTTATGCTTCTTGACCTTTTTCAGCTATCCCGAGAGGAAACCAATGTGACCTCAAAGAAACATTCAGGCATTGGTATATCATTACCCTGCAGCTCAACTGCATAAGGATTCAGTTACCATGTTTATATGGTTGGGGGTTGTTAAGGGAACTTCTGTTGCTGAATAAACTTCTGCAGAAATCTGTGTGAAGTTGATATTGTTAGCTAAAACGTAGCCTGGAGATTCTATATTTAAATAAAAATTCCTTTTGGGAAAGGCCAATAATATCAGCTACTTAACTGAAATGTTCACACAGATATTTATCATCTGTCCAACATCAGCAATGATTATCATCTCAAAGGGTCCAGTTGTATTATCTAGCTCCCCAGTGGATAAGTTGCAAGGTCAGTCTTCCTGAGGAAACTTATCTGCTATTGAAAAATAACACAGCACTAGTTTTGAATCAGTGTAACCTAGCATTCTTATGTAATTGAGGTTTTCTTCCCATTTTTATAACTTCAGACAAAATTAAGAATTAACAAGGAAAAACACTATCACTACTAGCAATGATACAAGAGAAAAATACATGCAAAACGAAAGGACAGATTTGGAGGGAGGAAGATTACGAATAACAGTGATGTATACAGCAATAGATCCTCAAGCCTACTTAGGCTCTTATTTAACATCAATGATAGAAGTATTTGTTCCTTTATGTAATGTAATAAAACCTATCTTAGAGTATGTCTTCTTGGAGGTATGTTTGACCATGATCAGACTGAGGACAGAACTCAAGCTACCTTACTCCTTTCTTTGAGCATAACAAACTTCCAAAAAAGCCCCATCATACCTAAATAATGCAGCATAAAAGAACATTAACTGAATACTGTAGTCTATATTGTCATTACTCTTCATAACAATCAAATAAACAATACTTTTGTCTTAAAACACTGGTTTCAGAGTCAATTGTACCTACTCTCAACTGAGATTTTCTTTGGAATTAAAACTCTGAATACTTGTTTTTTTATTTATTAGGAAAAGTTGATTTTTATTTATTTTTTTCCAGAAGTTGATCAGATCATCTGCAGTTCCCTTTCCTGGCATAGTAGGAACATTAAAAAAAGGCTACAGTAAGAAAAGTAAAACAATGTAGCTGCAGAATGGATATTTTTTTAATCTTTGTGAAAGATTAATGATGGTTATAAAAAGCAAAGCTTACTGATCTGTTATATGACAGACAGCAGCAAATAAAAAAGCAGATTCAGGACTATTAACATGTATAATTATATTCATTCATTCCTTTTAAAATTGCTTAAAGCTCAGCTGGATTTAATATTTCCTTCAATCAACAACATGCAGGATGTGCTGAAGAATAAATTATGATTAAAATACAGACAATATGAAGCAAAGAGATGTAGACCATTAATTTAATTCATGACATCTTCAACACTTTTATGAAAGTCATGGATTTTATTCAAATGGACTTTATAGAGCTTTTGAAGTAAGCAGTCTTTGAAATTCCTTCTTTATTTTTTGTTACACTTATCAGGAAATGTCAAAGAAAAATGGTTTATTACTATCAGAGGTGCTTTATTACTCATTTTAGGGGGATTATCAAAATGAGAATCTCCATCCAAGGACAGACTTATCAGGTCATAAATTTTGCACATTATTTTGATAATAAAAATTGGCATTGTAATTATCCATTTTCCCCAGATACTTCCTCTGGAGGAATAAAAGCTGACAAAAACTCCACCTTCTTAAGAAAGTTTGACTCAGCCTATATTCGTTTTTCCTGCATGAAGAGGCATACAAATGGTTAAAAAAAAGGCTTGAGATTCACATGATACCTGTGAACTAGTCGCTGTTATTACAGGAGCTTAAATAAACTTACAGAGCTCTTTTGAGTCTCAGAGAGTAAGGGCTTTTCCTGCTTGCTATCACTATTAAGAAGAGTTTGAACTGTTTTCATAGTATGATATTTAAGATTCAATGAGGATTGGTCATAAAAAACAAAAATACCAAATTCTAGGCAATTAATTGTTTAGGCAGTATTGATCTACTTCTAAAATGGTTTAGTAAAAGAAATATTGGAAGAAAAGAATATACCTTTACATTTGAATGGAAGTTTTATATCTCTTTTTTGCTTCAGCATCAAATGTCAGAGATGTAGGATTCTAACATTTTCTGTCCAGGGATGTTATATCATTATTGGGATAGAAAAAATAAGGAAGATAAGCACTAATTTGCACAGCATTCTCCTATGGGATTAAAAATTCAATTCTGCATGACATTTTACTAGCTCTCTTACAGCAAAAATGTAATAATGATGTAAACATTACCAAATTTGGGGTTTGGCTTTGGACCCATATGTATGATTTGTATGCATGCCTAAGCACAGAAGACTAATACATGTGTAATCT
>JBCJKH010075769.1:0-15472 GCA_039877255.1 Loriculus beryllinus | reverse complement strand
TGGTAAATAACCAGGAGGAGAGACCCACCTATAAGGCTTACTTTCTGGACAGATTCTTTCTGGACAGATTTCTTTCTGGACTTCTATACATTTTAAATTGCTGAAACCAGAAGTAATCTTGAGACCTAGAACTGAAATCCAGAACCTCTCATGAAGATGAAATATTTAGTCACTTCCCTTTCACTTTGGTCTTGTTCAGGGCATTTGCCTCCTGAAAGCCTTTTTTTTCTAACTTACTCTGGAGAACATTCATCTTGAAATACTCACTACTCTGGATAGTGCTCATTTTCAGAAGCTGGAGACAGGGGTTTTAACTGAAAGAAAAATTAAACCTTGGTATTCCATTCCTAGTAAAGCAGCCCAAGAATTAAGCTACTGATACAGGACTTACATACTATTAATAGTGGTTTTGCTTTAAAAATACTTGAACATCATTTTAAAATAAAACACCTAAAATTTATTTAAAATACATATTCTATAAGCATTTTCTAACAAAACATTTTCATCTGACATATTCCAAAAATGTTTAAAGTTTGTGCATATGATGCGTATTTCGGTATGAATCTGTGTAGTTTCTTAGTTTTGCAGAAACAGAGACCATGTCAGTTCTAAGACTGCCTTAGGCTGCCTAAGACTAATACTTAGCTTCTTACTGATACAGACTTGAAAGAAACTGAAATTAATGCTTCTTAGCAAGATTAGACATTTCTAAACATTTTATCTCAACATCTAAGCAGGTTTTTGGACCATAATTTTTATTTTATATGTCATATCCCCAGTTCATGTTTCCAAAATAACTGTTTACATTTCCTTGCTCTCCTCTGACACTGAACAGAGTAGTGCGGAGTCTGTTCCTGTAATGTACACAAAGTAGTATTTCAGAATATTTCTTTGTGCCTCTTTAAGTCAATGATGAAGTCATTTCTTCCTGATTTCTACAAACCTGGGTTACAAAAACGGGTTATGATATTTAACTCAAGGAGTTTTCCTTCCTATTGCAGTGACAAGCCATATGGTAATGACAGCCTTGGGCCTTCCCGTATAAAAGTTAGGAAATTAGCATCTTGAAAACTTTTCTTCCATTTTGTACCATGAGACTTTAGGCAAAAAGACTAATATCATCTGTCGCTGTATCAAACAAACATATTACATATTCAGGTCACATTAATAATTAATATCCTACATATGGTATAAAATTCACATTCTTGCATCTATTATTCTTCTTGAGAATAACACATGTGAACTGCATCTTGCATTCAGCTTTATTTATATCTTAGGTAAACTACATATCAATACACGTTTATGCACAGGAAATGGATGTTTTTAATAAAAACTAGTCACATTCAGGATTATTAACTCACTGTTTTCTACAATCTCACTCTAAGAATTCTTTTAAAACAAGAGCAATAAGGCCCTTTAACAACGTATCTTTTCTTATTTTTTAATATCCCTTCCTCCGTGCTGCAACATTCAACACAGAAACTAATGTTGGAGGGCAAAGGAAACCAGACATGTGTAGAAATCTTCAGTGGATAGGATAAACAACATGAACATGAATCATTTGGTGAAAGGTATGAAGCAGGTTTATAATCTCTGGAGGAGTTTTACAGATGTCTGAGTTGGGCTCAATATTGACTGGCAAGTTTTCACATACTTATTTCCAAAATGGAAGAATAAAGTCCTCACCTCTTGCAGTATTTTCCTGCAGGCAGAAAGTCTGAATTACGGCTTACATTAACGTGCACTAAGTCATGCACGCTTTCAACAATTTATATGAAATCCAAGCTATCTCTGCATGTACTTGTGATAAGCCTGTAAACCTGTAAACAACCTTCACCAGCATATTCACAGCTGAAAATAATTTTGCACCTTTTCCACTAACCCTCTGTTTCAGGGTCTTGTAGAAATAATTTCCTGATAATGTGGAAATGTCAGTCATATTTCCCAAATTTTAATGTCAGGCACAGCCACCTCACTGTCTGAAAATACTACAAAATACAGTTTTAAAGGAAACAGGATTTAACATTTCTGAAAGTGAAATCAATGTGGTGAGAAATAACACTGGGCCAGATAAATTGCCAGCACTAGCCACCTTTGGTAACTGAGGTAGCATGAATATTTCTACTTCCATCATTGTTCACAACACAGATAGACCCCTGAACTGAATCATGTGCAAAACTGGCAGAAAAGCCTCCGGAAGTATTTCCTACTTAGGGATTGTGAACAATTTTTCAGTTAAACTTTTGTTTCTTAAGCTCTGAGGATGACGAAGGTATGATGGCATTTTCTAGCAGCCATTCCTGATATAATCTAAACTAGCCAAATGCATCCAATGTAACTATGAATGTGTGATTTAGAAAAGATTTTATATTAGGTCATTTTTTATTTAAAAATATAAAAGGGAAAATTTGCATTTTGAACTGTGAATATGAAAAGCATGACTGGTGAATACAAGTGCATCCGAAATCAAGCAGTGTATCTGAAGCTATGCTATTCAGAATAGAAGGCAGGTAATTAATTTTTTAAATTTAATTTTATTTCATTTTATTTTACGAGCGGGAGACTTCACTGTACAGAAACTCCCATTTGGGAGCCAGACACTTTGTTTGCTCCAGACAACCCTTGTTCTATTTCCTGAAGAACAGATTGATAAAAGACAGTGCTAACATTAAAAACTATACACTACCACTCATATGTATTTGTCTTGGACACAATGTCACCTCAGCAGGTAAACAATCTAAAACACAAACCAGAAGACAGTGAAAAGTTACAGCACATTTTTTGCCTGATCCCTTTAGGCTTGGAAAGGAAAATTCTAAGCTATGAAGTATACTAATTACCAATAGGTTTCTCCCCAGAATGCTTATGCACTTCAGCCTTTATGCACATCAAGCACTTCAGGATAATAATTAAAAAAAGCTATTTTCTAGACAACAATAGCAAAATAAAAATAAAAACAAAGCACCATTAAGTAAATGGGTTTTTACCTAATGGCAGTTAACTCCAGTCATTAGGTAAACTATATTAATGCACATTACTCCTTATGTCAATAATTTAATATTCCCCAAAATAATTTATACAAACACAGATAAGGATTTAAGAAAACAGGAGGAATTAATCTAATGCTCACTGAGTCAATAAAGGAGTCCTATGAAAGCAGTTCCAGCTGTTTCAAACACAAGCGAGATGGGCTACGGTAGGCACACATGGATTTCCAGAGGGAGAAGGGAGCTTAAAGTCTCCATAATTGGCATCACCAAGTGCCACAAATCATAGTGACAACTGCCAAGCTTATGAATTAGAAGCTGGAATTAAGTCCCCGAAATCTGGACCTTGCTGCCATTAAATATAAGATTTAGACTCCTAAATACTGATGATACGTGTCATCAGAGATCAAGTTTAGATACATAAATAATAATGACATGAGTGGAATAACTAATACTAGTGAAAGACCAGGTCTGTAGAGTTTTCCATGCTGTCTACATAATTTCTTAGAATAAATGAAAATTAGTACTATATTCTCCATTTGCCTGATACACAGTGTGGTATGATAATGGCTTGTACTTTGTCTTAAAAATAATGCATGGCAACTGAGGATGGAGAGATCCTGCACCTGTAAGTTAACATATTTACTGTCTTTCTAAGTTAAAATGATAGCTTTATGACAATATATTTTGAAAACTGTTATATATTTATCAAAGTTTTCATTAAGGGCCCCATGAGGAAAAAGTATGCATTGATCAATAATCTGTTTGTAAATTTTGAGCCTCTCATTCAGATTCATGCCAAAACGCTGCAAAGGACCATGCCAGGGAAACACGACTGCAAACCTGTACTGCTTCTTTCCACTGGAAAACTTTTGCAAAGGTGTGCAATTCCTTCAGTTACTTTAATTAAAAGGCTCTATAAATCATCCTAACTCTATAAACCTCACTTTGCCAGACTCCTGAGTTTTAACAATTTGGTTTAATTGTTTTTCAACAACGTCCCCTTTAGTATATATTAAGTACAAACAAATTTTCTTATGCAGTGGGGACTTTTCCATTGCAATGTTTTCTTTCTTCAGCGAAAACAGAAGGCCACTCTTCCTCTATGTGTTTAATGTCTCTGCATTATTTATTAGTACACAATATAGAATTGATGTATCGTGGTGCAAGCATGATCTAAATGTCTATTTATTCTTATTCTTTCTTTAAAACACCTTTCATTTCTGTGTCTTCCGTCCTTACACATGCCCCAGAAAATGCATGTCTTGGTAACCCTTCAAGTTCTCTATCCAGTAATTAAAGTTTTGGTTTTAAAGTAACTGAACATGCTGTGCAGAGTCAACACAAGAGGGCCACAGACAGCTTTTAGCACAAAAGGAAATGGCACCATATTGATCATAAAAGGTGGGTCTCTCACTCTTTTTACTAGGGAAAAAACAGCACAACATTATGTTCTCCTCTAACCTACTTTTGACTTTTCTTGTGAAATCTGTAAATGAAAGGAGACTTAATTTCTCTGATGCAAAACAGATACTGTGATGTTTGAATCCGAGGGACTGAAGAATAAATACAGGTGTATATTAAAATTCAGAGAAACGTTCTTGTCTGGGATTCTACATCTTCCACTTTCTTAGTGCTACATCTTGCGTTCAGATCTGAACGTCAGATTTTCTACAGCACAATGACAGTTCAAAGCAGCACTTGTCTCTGCTCAAGTAATGTGATGGCAGAATTAAAGGGATGATCCACAATCTGGTATAAACTAGAGCTCGTTAAAAATAAGAACATTCTCCATAAATTTAAGGTGAAAATATATCTTTTATCAGGCCTTAAAATTTGCATTAGGTTTACAGCAAGGCAGCATCTGAGCTGTTAAATAAGATGGCAGCTGTTTGGATGTGCATAGCATTCTCTGACCCTGCTTCTACTAACACATGTGGGACCACGTGTACAACCATACCTCAGTCTCATGGCAATATTGAGAAAATTGCCCCACAGAAACTGATAATTGTCACAAGAGGGTGATGATGCTGAACCTAGAATTTTATCCAAGGTTACTGCCTCTTAAGAGATCAAAGAAGCCACACGAAGCAAAGCAAATCTTAATGTGATTCTGAGCAAAGCACAGCGCCTCTGGTTCAAGATGAAGTTACTGAAGAAATACTCTGAAATACTCTAGCTACTGTTATTTTCAAAGAAAACTAAAAAACTTGTAGTTAGCTGCATGGATTCAATAGTACTCATTAGCCATTTCTAAGGAAATGTCAAAATATGAAACTACTTTGTGCTGTATTTCATCTCTTTCTAAAGCAGAGATTCACACAGACTGGCTGAGGCAGGAAGGCAGCTCCAGAAATCATCTAGACCACCTCATAACACGGTCAGCCAGAGCAGGTTGCTTAAGGCCATTTCTAGTCTTGAGTATCTCCAAAATAAAGACTCCACAACTACTGTGGCCTGGGTGCACTCTGTCCCATCATCCAGGTCAATAATGAATTTAAATAGCATTGGCTCTAGATTAATCCCCTTGTGTGTCCCAATAGGTAACAGTGTCCACAAGGTGTTTGCACACTGATCAAAATCATTTGAGCATGACAGTTCAGCCAGTTTTCAATCCACCTCACTGGCCACTTATCTAGTCCATATTTCATCAGTTTATGCATGAGGATGCTACAGGAAACTATGTCAAAAGCCTTAGTAAAGTTAAACAACATCCATAAATTCACATGGTGGCTCCCAGTCCCTGAGCCTTAAAGAGGGTCCCATGGTCACTAAAGCTAAATACTTGCTGTAAAGATCAGGTGTTGACCTGCAGGGTTCACCCCCTCCTCCTCAAGCCTTCCCCACCACTGGCAGTATTGAGGAGACAACACCTGGTTCCCTTGCCCTAGACCCTCTCCCCAAAGCCATGCAGTCTCAGTTGACATGCCTTGGGTCTTTCCTGGCCATACTGCTGGCGCCCACATGGAAGAGCAGCAGGGGAACCATCCAAGAGCTAGACAAGCCTTGGCTTTCTCTCTGACCTCCCAGCAAGCAGTAAACCTCCCCAGAAGGTCAGGCAGGCAGGTGGGAGCTCTTTCCTCTGCCTCAGGTCATCTCCTACCATGATGTATAATCACTCCTCCCTGTACTGCTTCGTGGATGGGGCCAGCTCCCTCAAGCCTTCACTGTCAGAGGATCCCTTCTTCGAAACCTCATAAGCACAAGTTCTCCTTGCTTCCCCTTGGGTATACCTGGGGACTGAGGCTCCCGTCTATGTGGGGTCCCTCCTCCTTGTCACCTGCAGCACTGTGCCCTTCTTCCATGTCCCTCTGCTTAGCAGAGCCAAGAAGAATGGGGACATGACAGCTGATCTTGAGGAGGGCTTCAGCAATGTCTGTGGAAGTACATGTCCTAATTCCATGCCAGGGAAATCAATAAAAAGCATTATAAAAGATTAGACTCACTGGATGAAAAGATAAATTTAATATATTAGGGAAGCAATAACCACCAGCTTTTATGGAAGGAAATAAATCTTTAAAAATCTACTAGAATACTTTGGAAAAAGCAACTGTGGATAGATGAGTGCGATGAGGGCAATATAGAGCGCATGGATTTCCATGTCACTTTTGACAAAGTCTCTTACTAAAAATTCCTGTAGAAAATAAGCTACAAAACAGACAAGAGGTATGGCCAGGTCATGAATTAATAGATGTTTACATACAAGAAACAAAATAGCCAGTATTTACTGTGAGGTGAAGCTTACTACTGGAAAAGCCCTGAAAAGCTCTTATATAAAGGCATCTTAATGTTCAGTATGTCCATAAACAACCTGGAAAGAAAAGTAGATAGTGAGATGAAAAAACTGGTATTATTAACAGTGAGTCAAAACTAAAATGGATGACCAAAAAGTCACATAATGTTCTCATGACAGTGTAAATGGTAAACATAATAGAAATACGAAAGAAAACCACCCCAGTTTCTACCTCCAGAAAACAAGTTTTGAGCACGTGGATATTTGTCCATACTTGCCACTTTAGCGTTCAGATGTAATCTGAAGGAGAATATAATATGAGGAAAAGGAATAAACTACAAACAAAGAACAAACCCTAAATTCATCCTAACGGATAAGTCTCTTTAATATATGGATATTTAATTCTGCATATTGCTCTAGTAGGCCAGATCAGAAAGAGGACATAGGAAAAATAAAGGAACTTTAATGAAAAGCTAAATAAAAGCATAAAGATGTTACAAAGTTTAAGTCTTTTAAACTTTGAGGGGAGAGATAGAACTTTAAGGAAAAGAGCAAGAGATATGTCTTGGTGTAATTTCAAATTTCAAAGAAACTGATAATATTTATATGGTGACTAAATACAACAGATTTTCTGTTCCTCAGAATATAAGAGCCACGGGCATCAAATTGAGTTATTGCAGAGCTGTTCAAAAACAAGGAAAGGACAGTACTTTTTCCACAGGATAGATAATTAAGCTGCAGAAGCTTTTGCCACAGGATGTACAGGATGTCAGAAACCCAATGCATTCAAAAGCAGCTAACAGAATTCACAGAAGAGTTTGTGTGTGAATGGTATAAAACACAAATATGGACACTTCCACTTCAAATATGAACCTCTGCTTCAGGAAAAATTGTAACTACCAAAGTCAGAAGGTTACAGCACAGGAAATATTCTGGTTTTATACCCTTTTTCCTAACTATCTGCTACTGGCCACATGCAAAACAGAAGGCCAGTCTAACTGGACCTTCAGCTGAAGCCAGTACCACTGTTCATATAGTCTTTAAAATTAGAAACGTACCATTTCCTTAAAGTTCAAAATCCTGTAACATACCAAAGTTCTTGCTAAGATAGCTCATTATGAATTAGCTCGAAGACTGCAGAGAATAATGAATAATAACAATTCTGTGGTAACAAGCATACTTTATGTATTTCTGAAGACGGAAACAAACCCTTTAATTAGTAGCAGCAGGGGATGTAAGATGTAAATTCCAGTCCTGGGTTGTTTGGGTTGAGTTGTTTTTTTTTCTCAAGAACAAGTGGGAATTTAAAGAGCCAAGCAATCGATTCATTCTGATCTATACTTCTATTTGAAAACTACGAAACTCTTCTGGCAGCTTTCCATCTGTCATTCCTAATTATCAAGGTGAACTTGTTAAATTTGCTTTATCTACTCCTTACCTTTAAAACAGAATTTTCTCACTGAATTTCAGCTAAAGACAGCTGGAAACTCTAGATAAACGCAGCCATTTCTGATGAAGACCAAAGTGCCTCCCTTTCAGATGTTCCCTCAAATGTGCTAAAAAAGCTACAAACTGAGTCACTTCCACAGTAATGGGATTAGAAATAGCCTGCAGGGAAGGCATGTGCCAAATGGTGCCAACTAGCAAGGATTATAACAAAAAACCTGTGACATTATAAAAATACCTCAGAGTGAGGCTCTGGGTGGTGGAATTGCTACTCGCCAGCTCAAAAGAATGTGCCTCATTAAAATGACGGGAGTATGCCGAAGCAGTGATTTGTGCAGAAACATGATCCCCCTGATAGCTGAGTAGCTAATATTTTTCAAAACCCTTGTCAAGTTGGCCATCAAATTCATAAATGTCAATTAGGGCTGAAAGGAAAGAAAAAAGATACGAAAGGGCACGGTGGGGAAAAGGAGAAAAGGAGGGAGAGTTGGGGAGGGACCAAACTTTTAAAGTTTGGGGATTTTTAAAACTTCATGCATGTGCAAAAAAAAATTGCATTGCAATATGCAGCAAACATTAAGAACAAGTAACAGGTAAGCTTTTCTAACCCTGTAGTCTATTATGGAAACATTTGGAGACAATACACGCACATTAGCTCTTAGGTTTCCAGAGACTTTCAAAGGAGCTGAAAGCCCCTGTCTGATTGGCGTTGTAATATGCATTGTGGGTGCTAAGCATTTCTTAGTTGTTTGTTTTACACATAAACCCAGACAACACTGCTTGCAGAGAACAGTTATCCTAAACCACCTTACCTATAATTAAGGCTATGTATGAGTTTGACTCCTTCTTCAGACAGGTTTGTATCCGGTAAAATGCCATTATTCCTACAATGCACACCAAATGCATTGTTGAGATTTCCGAAATCTGAAATCTGGGTTCAGGCATCAATTATTGTCTGGAAAAGTAACTGACACAATCCTCACCTGTAGAATAGGAAAATTAACTAGCTGCCATGGTAGCACAGCCTTTGGATACATAAGCAGCTACTCTCCTACTCTGAGCCTTCTCTGCTTCAGGCTGAACACTCCCAGCTCTCTTAGCCTTCCCTTATAAGACAAACGCTCCAGTCTCTTAATAATTTTTGTGGCTCTTCCCTGGAATTGCCCCAGTATGTCCCTGTCTCTCTTGTACTGGGGGGACAGTCTGGATTCAGCTCTCCAGATGTGTTTCACCTAGAGTAGAGTACTCACTGTGTACTTACCAGCGCTGAGCAGAAGGGAAGGATCACCTTCCTCAACTTGTTGGCAATACTTTGCCTAACGCAGCCCAGCCACCATTAGCCTCTGCATCAAGGGCACAACACTGGCTCAGGGTTAACATGGTGTCCACTAAAACCCCCAAAGGGTTTCCTGCAAAGCTGCTTTCTAGCTGGGTGGCCTTCAGCATAAACTAGTGTTTGGGGTTGTTCCTCCCCAGGTGCAGGAGTTGGCACTTCCCTTAGCTGCCCTTTTGATTTCTTTCAGCCGGTTTCTCCAGCCTGCCGAGGTCTCTCTGCATGGCAGCACAACCCTCTGGCACTCCAGGTTTTGTGTCATCAGCAAACCTGCTAAGGGCACACTGCCCTTCATCCAGATCGCTAATGAAGATGTTAAACAGGACTGGACCCAGCCTTGACCCCTGGGCTACATCACTAGTTACTGGCCTCCAGCTAGACTGTGATGCTAATCACCACCCTCCGGTGTGACCAGTTTTCAGTTCACCTCTTTGTCTGCTAATCCAGACCACACACCAAGATCTTGTCTATAAGGATATTATGGAAGACACTGTCAAAGTCCTTCCTGTATTCCAGGTAGACCATATCCACTGCTCTCTCCTGATCTACCAGGCCAGTCATTTAATTGTAAAAGTTTATCAAGCTGTCAAGCATGAAATTGTAATGTAAAGCATGAAAAAAAGAGAAACTTTGCTCATGAAGGGCTTCTGAAAAATATTCATTCGCTATACTTCAGTCAATAAAGAATGTATATGTATATTTTCATTAAAGTTTCTTTCCTATCACAAGGAAACACATTGACATAACACTGCTCAAACCAGAATTGACTAAGAGCCTTTGAATTCTCCATGGTAGCTGGAACTATAAATGTGTATAATCTAAGGTTTGAAAATATTTTAAGATGACTTATTTGGACTTAAAATGCATCTATAGAATTTTTCACTTTGTTGAACAGCTCAGAAACAACTGGTCATTATTTGTGGTGGTATATATGTTATTTTTACCTGAGTATCAGAAATCCCTTTACTGAATTCTTTAAGACTCACTGTTCATTTAGAATAAAAAAATATAAGAATTAATGAGGATAAGAAATTAAAAATATAATAAATCAAATAAAAGACTATGTTTAGAAGAAATTCAATGCAATCCGATTTGAGCTAGAAATATTGAGCTCTGAGTATTTAATCCTCTAAAAAAACACCAATAAAAAGTCCCTGAAGTCAGAAAACACAATCAATCAAATTCAAACAAAAAACAAACAAAAAAAAAGAAAACAAACTAAAAACCCCACATAGTGAAATGTAGCAAACCAGAGTGTAGGTGACATGCACCATATCTGCATCACAAATTAAAATAACAAAGGTTTTACCATGGACAGGACTTCAGTCTTCCACCTGAAACACTAAATTCTGCTTTTTAATCATAGAACACTGTTGGGAGTAAAAACTGATCTATAGATTAGATTCTTTCCAAAAAAGGGGACAAAATGGCTTTGCCAAATGTTTTATTCGGTATTAAAAACCGAGTTCTTGAGTTTTAAAATACATGCTGTTCTTAATCCTCATCTCACATCTTTTTATTTTGGGCTGTGCCACTACTTTCCCTGCCATTTCTCTTTCAGTCAATGTCTGGCTGAATCTTCAGAAAGCTGATGCTTGGGCTCAGACTAATTTAGTTTATTAAACATTTTGTGTTTTATCTTTTCACCTCTTTTCACAGAACATGTTTTCTGTCATTTTCTATATCCATGCCGGCACTCCCCCATATCCGCTGTATTTATTTCTATTTTTTAACATTGTCTGTTCCTATCTTGTTTCACAATTAGCATCAGTAACAATATTAGTTATTAGTTCTGATTATTGTCATCCTTTTTTGATCGATTCAAATCAAACTTAAAACATAAATGAATAAATCCAGAGAGCCAAAAGGTAAACTAAGCCTATGTTTATGATCTTAATAATCAAACAAGAATGTTGAACCTTGGCTGAGGTCAACAGGCAGCTAAGTATAAAGTCGTATAATTCACTTAGCATTCCTTGCATATATTTAGGACCAAGCAATGTCTTTTGGTTTTGTATTTTTAAGTCTTGGAATTCTGCTTAATGTATGTTGCAGTATTGGCTATTTGTGCTTTCTCTAAGCTTCTGGGGTTTTCTTTCCTTTAATTAGTCTACCAGAAAAATCAAGCTCGATTAGTAGCTCTGGGAATTCAAGTGAAGTATTGAGGTGGATTAATCTGTCGAAATACTACACATGTTGGCATACATGCCATTCAAGATACTTTATTTTTGGTTTTAAGCTAAACAACAGTCCCTTTTTATATAAGCTGTTCAGTAATTTTCTGCTTATTTGCTTCAAAGTTTCAGTATATATAACATGGAACACTGTTTATTCTATTTGCTAGCATGTAAGTGCCCTAACATTAAAATTAGATCCTGTTCCTTTATCTGCAGAAACATATGTAACACCCTATATGAAACCAAATTCTATTGCACTGCAGTTTCTTCTTAGCATATCCTCAGTTAACATACTGTGTCAAAGGCAGCCAGCTGCACTGTTCCCATTCGTTTCAAAGTCATCTGTTCCTTAATGTACTTTGCCTAAATATTTTATGAAATAGATGTCAGGCATCTTAACTGGCTTTTGTTCTCCCTGTTGTTCTATGATTAAATACTTCCTCAGTAAACTCCAAGAGGAAATAAGCCTTTAAATTTATGTTTGAGATAAAGAAATAAACTTCAAGCGTGAGTCACCTGCCACTCTCTCATTCAGGTGCTTCAAGGCATATCCTGTGCACTGGCAGTTAGAAAATCCAGGGCACTGACTGACTTCAGCAGAACTATGTCAGTTGATGCCAGCTTCCCAGGAAGGATAGCAACTAGAGATTTCAAAAGCATCTTTATTTTGAAATATTCATGACCTTTAGGAAAGGTTCCCTAGATTTTTTTCATTCTCAAGTTGGAAAACATTTAAAGTGGACTAAGAATTGTTGTGTCTTATTTTTACATAACAATTTTTACATAAAAATAGAAGTAGTTGTATACTAAAAACTGAACATTTTTTATTTTCACTGGCGTAAAAGAGGCAAGAGCGTTAAAAAGCTGTGACTGGCTGTGTACATTTAACATGCACAGGGTGGGGAATGGATGATGGAAAGCACCCTCCACTGATGCCAGATAAAACAAGTTCACTTATTTACTAACTTTTTAGGTCAGCTTATTTTCCACATCAGAATATCAATACCCCAAATTATTTGTTATTTCCACCTAAGCCTTAGTCTTTCTGACTTTTGAATCACCAAATAAGTTACACTGCGGTGGATCCTTTCCAATTTCTGGAGCAAACAAGAAGAAAAGCATTTAGAGGTCAGATGTGTCCTGTAACCATACATTTCACATCCCCAGTTTGAGATCTTAAGTCTTTCATACTCAGCCATTCCTGCTTGAGTCTTTGAACAGCACCATACACAGCTCACCATAACTCTTGGCTGGCCTCTTTGGCCATTCTAGTACAGCCTGTATGCTGAACTCTGCCATGTGAGTATCATCTTGATAATAATCCAAACCAACCATTTGAAAACATATCTAAACCCCATGATGTGGCACACAGCATCAACAAAATTGCAATACAGAGCTCAGATTCGCACATCTTAAAAGCAAGGCTGTTTCAACTGAGTGTGCAAGCAGGTATTTCTTTCTCCTCTGCAAAATAACAGGGCACTTTTCCCATTTTTTGGCTCAAGCCCCAGTGATAACCAATAATAGTGTTTAAGTTCTACCATTTCCAATTCTTGTTAGGTCCATTAGTACTTTGCCATACCTTGTATCTGCTATGGCTATGAAGGTAATGAAAACTTACAAGCATGAGCTCCAGTGTAGTATGCTAGATGATGTTATGTATGCTGCAGTACCTGAACATGCTGTGATTTGAGGGTCTGGCCCCATTCTCTGCTATCAACCAAGTTGCTGAACTCCTGAAAGAAGATGAGTGCTCAGGAAACTATATTACCAGAGTACCAGAAGGGTCAAGGTAGTACTACATTCCATGTTTCTCTTCTTCATGCTGAATGATGGATTAAGAACTTCACTCTATTTGTAAGTTACAGGAACAGAATGAATATATGCTGGGCCAGATACACCCTGATTTAAAAATGGCACTGCTACTGTTGCCTGCTGTGAAGCTAGAGCATTATATTTCAGTTGATGATATACTACATATCTGTTATTATGAAATAAGAAACTGTGCAATGACCCAAATGCTACTCCTTAGACATAGAAAATACTTTCTTTGATGTATAATCCCAATTCAGTTTATAAAATCTGGTTACATATATTCCATATATAAAATGAGAATGGTAGTTTTAATTAGGACTATATGGAATCTTGATACACGGGTTTTATCAGAAAAATTTGGAATCCCACTCATATCCAACAAGTTGGTACATACAGGTCTAGAAAGGCACATAAAGCAAGGATGTAGTGGGCTGTAACTGTGAAATATTGCTGCTTGTTTCTGCCTCACAGATTTTAGATTAGCCTTTACTGTCTAGAAGTCCTGTTGAATAATATGCCACTGTGAAGTACTAAGGATTGAATTCTTATTCTACAAATTCATCCTGTATGGTAAATAATACATTGCCTCACCTCTCCACTCTCCTCCTCTCTTTAATCTTTCAGATATTATTCCATCTCTGCTTGCACCCATATATATAAAAAAATACACTGAGATTCATAAATTAATTGAAGATGCAATCACAGTAACATGAATGAAATGGATGAATAAAAATTTCTATATGACTTTCAGAAGCTATTAACACAATAGTTCCTCTGGCACAGATAATTTCTACAGCTACAGATGAGAATAAGAAAGATTGAAAACTCCTTTTCTATGACTGATTGGCCGAAAACATTTCTAAACACTGCCCAAGCCCTGGCGTTTGGGAAAGCTGGAACCTCAAGTGGGTTTTGCAAATTAACCTTCTGTCAATACAGGACACACATGTAGCTCCTGTAAAACAACACTGGCTTCTCAAACACCCTTCTAACCATACCTCGTGACCTCAACTTGAAGACCACCCCTCCTATTCTCCCTGGGTACCCCTGTGGTGGTGACAACACAGTCAGAGTTGGGCACTAGCATCATTTTCAGTGCAACCTCTACCCAAAGCCCAAGTGTCCTTTCTCTGCTGTAAACACCTTTTTACACAGGGAGTCAGACCAGAGATCAGAGAATAACCTTGGGGGAAACAAACATGTATCATCTTGTCCCCAGTGAAGTGAGAAGGTTATTCAGCTGTTACTGTAGTCCTGAATCTGCTAAACAGCTCTTGGTGTATGGAAGCACATTAAGTTCATTCAGTCTGAAAGATTTCACAGATAATGGAGAGATCAACTCAATTTTTAAAAGGCAAAGCTCTAACCATATTTGAGGCTGAGAAAAGAACATATCCAAATAGCAGTCACAGGATACAAACATACTGGGTTTTCTCCCTCCCAGACCAGCGACTTTGTACTTTAAAACAATGCATACATTTGAAACAACCTTGCTGTAAAAATATTTTCCTATCTAGCTTAAACTGTTTATCAGAATTGTCAAAAGCTCCTGTCATGAGTAGCCAGTCCAACTATAAAGCTGGTGAATCCTTTCTTGTGTGTGTGTGTATAGAACGCTAAGGGAAAAATGGAGAAGAAATTATTGTAGATTCCAGGGTTTCATTTTAAATTTACTGTAGCCTATTAGCAAGCAGAATTCAAGTGCCATGGGAAAATCGTTACTGTAAATGAATGTAATCATAACCCTATAACCAAAATATTGCTATGCATTTTGTAACCTATTGTCTGTATTTTGTAACCTATTGTATTGCTTGGAAGGGTCCCTTCATGTCCCTCCACTCTAATATATTGCCTTCTCTTTAGATAAGAGTACGGCTTCTGTCTGAGCAAAGGGAGCACAAGGAGAATTTGGGAGTAGACCCATATCCTGCCATTCCTTCCTGTCTTCTTCAGTGTGTCTCAATAGAGCAGAACTGCTCTC
>JBCJKH010075765.1:0-11211 GCA_039877255.1 Loriculus beryllinus | reverse complement strand
TTGCATCCTGCTCTCCCCTCCTGTGCATGGGCAGCAGAGCACTTTGGGGGAGGGCAACAAGCAGGGTTACCCATGCAATTGCCAAAGGACCCCTATCTCCAGAATAAAGTCCCTGTTCATGACACATTCCTTAATGGACAGATGCTATATCCTGACTTTTATAATCCTACAGAAATACACAGCTATGATTCAGATCTTTAAAATGCACGATGGAATAGATTTTAACACCTTCTTTTCCAGCACCGAGAATGTATTACCAACCTACCAGCTGTGTGGGCCCAGAAGTAATCATTCCTTTCCAACAGGCCACAGAATGATGAATTAGTTTTACTGGCTCTTTATGCCAAGACCAGAGTTTGGGTCTCCCCATAAAAAAAGCTAATGAAGTTTGCTTCCAATTTAAAACCCCTTCAGAACTGCTTTTTCCAGCAGACAGCACCTGGAAGCCTGCACAGCAGTACAAGGCACACAAACGCATCCACTGTGCCTGCACAGGGTGCTGTTCTACTGCAAGCAAATGTGAGTACTTGGGCTAGCCATCCCCACCAACACTGGCTTCCTGCACATGAGAAACAGACCACGAGCAGCAGCTCTCCAGTTCCTTTAAAGAGAAGGAAGTCACAGGCAGGGCAGGAGGTGGTTGTAGCAGGTTGCCTTTCACCTAAGACACAAGGCTCCCACATTCACAAATACCTGCTTGCACGTGCATTAAAGTGCTTTTGGGGATGTGCATTCCGTAGTCACCATCCAGGTCAGATCCCACCAACTCCCTTCAACAGCTCGTAGCTACAAATGAACCTACCGCAGCTCTTTCCGCTTCTCTTTCCCGCTCCCGCTCCCTCTCTCTTTCCTTCTCTTTCTCTTTTTCTCTTTCCCTCTCTTCTCTGGCTTTCTGCTCCGCTTCCCTCTTGGCCTTTTCAATGGCCTCTTCTCTCTTTTTGGCCAGTTTCGATCCTGCCAATGGCATGAAGTATAAGTCTGCTCTTGAACATGAATTGTAGCCACGGTCCAGGTGCTTATAGAACCTGAAAGAAACAAAAGAAGAGCTAAGCCTTGGGAGAGATGCGAGAGTTTCATGTCAATGAAAACAAAACCAGAGTAAGTATCACTTATCTAAGTGATACAAGACAAGACACTTCTACAGTAGCACTACCAGCTCCCCTGAAAGCCATGAGAAAATTCATTGTATCCCAATAGTCCACAGACAACACAGCATAAACCCCTTCTCACACATACAAACTGTAATGCCCTGTCTGAAACTGCACCTCTCCAGAGAAACAGAGCAAGGTAACACTAGGAAGAGAGGCTGAGAAGGTGTGCATGTAAAATACACCCAGGTCCCACATCCTGCTTCCAGAACAAATCAGAGCACATTAAGGAAGCACTGAAGACAACCTCCATACCTGGCTGACTGACTAGCATGACTTGGTGTATCCACCACAGTAGGTTCTGGTGATGGGCTCCTGGGTGGAGGGGGAGGGCTTTCTGGTTCCTCAGCTTCATCTGGGACTTCTTCTTTGATTTGAATAGGTGGCAGCGTGCAGGCTGTCACCACGGGCACGTTTCCACTAGACGCGGCCGATGTGGAGATGGAAGTCTGAAGTGGGATGCCAGGCACAGTGGGTGGCGTGGAGGTGGAGGGGCAAGAAGGAGGGGTGATGGAAGGTGGGCCTCCGGGGACAAATGGATGCTGAGAAAAGGGGGGCTGGGAGGATACCTGATGGAGTCCAGATGGGGGGTGGTTAGCAGGGGGAGGAAGGCTCTGACTCTGCGTCAGCACAGGAGGCTGGGCTTGTGAAGACTGCAGTGGCTGGCTCTGAGGCATCAGCTGCAAAGGAGGAGGGTGCGCAGATGGAGGATGATGAGTTGAGAGGGAGCTCAGAGGTTTCAAAGCAGGTGGGGGAGGCAAGTTGGAGTTCATTGAGAATGGAGAAGGGCCAGAGAGATGAGGAGGATGCTTGTGGGATGGAGCAGTGGGGAGCTGAGGGATTGGGGTGGTAGGGGGAGGTTTGATATGAGGCATGGCCATGGGTGCAGGCGGCAAGGGCTGCTCCCGCGGAGGCTGAGCCTGCTGCAGCGAGGTTGCAGTCGGCAGGACAGGCTGCGTTACCTGGAGAGTGGAGTGAGAATGAGACGGTGCTTGTGTCTGAAGGGGAACCTGAGACTGAGATGACTGAGTGGGGAGGGAGAACGGCTGGGAAGGGACGGGATGAGGCAGGAGGGGCTGGGCCTGCAGGCTGTGCGGGGCAGGCTGGGCCTGGCTGTGGAGCGGAGGCTGCGAGTGGGGCTGTGAGGAGGAGGCAGGGGCTGGCTGGCTCTGCGGCACGCTCAGAGGCTGCAGTGGAGGGTGAGGCGATGGCAGCCTCGGCGGGTGCAAGGCAGGGGCCTGCTGTATGTGAGAGTGAGGTGGTGGTGGTGGAGCAGGGGCCTGGGGCTGGCTGGGGGGCTGGGATGCTGATGGTGAGACCTGTGGTGGAGCCGAAGTAGCGCTTGATGCTGCTGGCAGCGATGCTGGTAACTGGGCTGAGATAGGTGGTGTGGGAGGAGGAGCCTGGCCAGAACCGCTCTGTGCCTGAAGCACTTGGGGCTGTGCCTGCAGCACTTGCTGTTGAGCAGATGAATCCGAGTCGCTCTCATTGTCTTGAGGGCTTGGGATGCTGGGTGACGTGCTCCGGTTATCCTGGTCGATGTCCTTGGGATCGCTGCTCCCTTCGTCATTGACGCTGCGGCTGTCGGAGCTCTCGCCTTCGCCCTCTCCCTCTGAAGGAGAGTTTGGCCTGCTGATCTCCTGCAGGGAGAGGGGGAAGAACCCCCACCACGTGTGAGAACTGCACACAGAACACGACCAGCGTGGCACAGGATGCGCCCCATCACCCCAGCTGTGCAAGTACCACCCTCAAACCCCACAGGACTGAAACAGCACAGGCAGCATCAACAGAGGAAGGGTGCAGTGACAATGGAGCCAGGCTCTTTCAGGAGAGTCCAGTGGCAATGGGCACACACTGAAACACACGAGCTTCTGCCTCAATATCATGAAACACTTCTTCTCTATGAGGGTTACCAAGCTATGGAACAGCCTATGGACTCGATACCAGCGGCAGTGGTCTAACTTGCCACAAAAGAGTAAAAAATACAGATTTACATTAAAAAAACTGGGGGGAGAAGGTGGAAAATAATCCAAGTGAACTCCTACATGGTTGCTATTGGTATGAAAACAAACAGTAAAAACACTTCAAGACTTACCCTGTATCATCCCACTGGTTTCACCAGAAGGAATACATTACAGTATTGGTTGCTTTCCAACCACAGATTAAGTTACAGTTTGCTGTAGCTTAAACTGATTTCATGTTGTTGGTTTGCACCCCCTCACCCTCAAACCATTCTCCTGAGAGAAAATATTCCTGTGTGAGACTCACTTGAGTTTTGGATTTTTTGGCATTGGACCTGTCAGGTTCCTCCGTGTCAGAAGCTGCCTTTTCCCGTTGCCTCTTGGAGTTCTTGAGAGGAGAAGATACCTCTTCTTTTATCTTCTGTCACAAATGAAGCAGAACACAACAGTTACCAGTGATGTAAATGCAGAAGCACATTGAGCATACATCACTAACACAAATAATTGAGGAGGATTCCTATGGAGCAGGAGAACTCATCAGAAGTCACCATCTAACAACAATCCCATACACATCGGTCCCCTCCGTCCAGTTACAGGCAGCAGGAGAACCTGCTCTGGAGCTGCTGCTGCATTCTGCCATCTGCCAGGAGCAGCTTCCAGAAGAGCTGCACCTACATAACCCCCCCAGACTCTCCCTCTGGAGGTCCAGAGTAAAACAGAGCCCACACCAGAGCTCAGGTTTACTTCTGCAGACAGACCTCAAGGGGCACTTAGCACACAAACCCTTCACACATCTCTGACACAAGCTAGTAGGAAAAAGTAAAGCATTCCTCACTGTGCAGATGTGGCCTCCAGCTTTGAAAGTGAAGGAATATTTAGTTATATTTTAAACAGAGCAGTTGTCTCCAGCTATGATCAATCAAGTCCGTCAGGAATTAGATCAGCTGGCTCAGGATACTCTTCTAAGAGCCCAACACAGAGGATGGAGCAAGACTTTCTGCAGTAGACAGGCACAGGATAAAACTCCTTCTACTACTCCTGATATTTTGAGAGGGATATTTTTACATCCCCTCAAATACAGGGCTAACAGTGACTAGCTATTACAAGATTACTACCTTCTTTCATGGTCTTGGACATCTTTATACATCACATAATTACCTAACTCCCAACTTTGCTAAGTTCTGAGTTTTACCATGTGAAAACATGCTCCATCATCCAGTTTTAACCTATGGGTTATTTCTAAAGACTTATTTTTAACTTGCTGCTTTTCAATTTAAACTGCTTAATAGCAAACCTTCCCACAGCATCTGCCTTTGGTTTCTTCAGGACTCTCCTGGAAAGCACCTATTTAAACACACTAAACTGTAAGCCAATACACATACAGAGAACCAGTAACAGAAGCAGTCTGAATTACTACATATTTATATGCCTTTCTACACGAAGACTAAGTACTGCTTAAAACCAACCCCTAAACTGCCTACTTGTCTCAAACAGAGCACTTCTGAGCTGTATTCTTTCCAAGCCTAATGCTTGCATTTGCATCCAAAACGGCAGGATTAACTTCTCATGACAGCAGTAAGGTTACATGGTGTTTATCACTGCACATCCTCACGTACGGGAACAAAGCCTCGGTCAGGTTCACCATTCAGTTTCCTGCTCACCCACACAAGCAGGAATTTCTAGGTCACTGCGAGATTCCCTGGCTTCCTACACCCTGGATCTCGTCTCTCAGCCTGCAGAGGCCTCAGGTGGCCACGTCCTAACCCAAAAGGAGAATGGGCAACTCTTACCTTGGCAGATTTCTTCACTGAATCCGCTTTGCTGTCGTTGCTGGAGGTGCTGGCGGCACTGGGGGAGTTGCGGCCGCTGGAGCGGATGTCTTCATTGATGGGGGAGGCTCTACCATCAGGGCTGGCTGGCTGCTTCTTACGACCACTGCGTAGTGTAGACATCTGTGTTTAACAGAAACAGAAGTGTCCAACCCCTTTAGATTTTACTGTCTTACATGGAAGAAGCATTCCTGCTAAGAGCCTGAAAAATTAGTTAAAAGGAAGCAAATCCTTAACTTCTCTACTCAACAACATGAAGTGCTGATTATCTTACTTAGCATTGTCTGCTAGAAATGACAACATCAGAAAGACATTCCAAAGCTGCTGCTGTTTGCACGCTCAGTTGTCTCCATGAAACACATGCAAGCACATTTGCAAGGGTCCATACACACACAGGAAAAGAGGCAGTAGAGGACCCTCATGTTCCACTAAAAACGGTCTATCTGTTGGCATTCAAGCAGTTAAGACCAGTTTCTAACCCCACAGCTTCAATGTGCTCCTGCTATGCAATAAGAAATCATGGCAGAGTGTACTTCAATAGTTAATGCTGCCTCTTTCCCAGTCTGGCAGTTTTCTGGGTGACCGGCTACCAAAACACAATGAAGCCAACCTTATCTGACAGCACAGCCTCACTAGGTGTTTAGAGACAATGGTCCTATCATCCTGATCAGAAAGACAGAGAGGGGAGGGCAAGGAAAAGAAATCTATCTGCTGCTTTCTATCAGCCAAAACCCACAGGAAACATCAGATTAACCAGAGCTGCTGTCAGAGTTCTCACAGGTCACTTGTACACTGTGAGGCTCCCAGCATTTCACCCCAGTGAACACTCTGACAGAGCACAAACCACAGCAGCAAACGACAGCTGAGGCGACCCCATGAAGAGCATTTCATTTTTAAGTGAAGCATTTCTGCCTTTAAAATAAGCCCACGGGCTTACCTCTGACAAGATCCAGCTGGAAGGAGCACACATACCAGTACAAAACCTGGAGTGACTGGTCAAGTTTACCATGACAGTTTACTGCCAGTCATTGAAAACATGAACAGCAGAAGTTTGACTGAGCTTGTGTAAGAGACATTTCAGCTTCTTTTCCCAAAGAAAGCCTCAAGCTCAGCAAACCCCACACTCCCATACACAAATGCAGCAGCAGGTACATACCGTGGCCAACAAATAAGACAGAGAAAGCATCACATCTGGACTCTGACTCCCTTTTCCAGACAACCCCTCCCCTTTATGAAAGGAGCTGCAATGCGAAGTGTTAACCTACCGAGCCTCGACTCCTCCTTGTCCTCATGCTATGCTTTCCACTAAGTCCATCATCTTCCTCTTTGACAGGCTTAAACATAAAGGGTGGAGGGTCCACGGGCTTCTCAATGGGTGGCAGCTCTCCGTACTTCTTGAAGTGAATGCGACAATCAGTGCACAGCAGAATGTTCTCTCGGCCGCCGTGGTGCCAGTCCTTGGAGGCTTAGGGCAGGAAAAGCAACAGCTTAGAGACACGATGGACCAGACAGCACAAACACACTGCATCATTAAAAAAAGCACACAATTAAAAACGGAGCTGCTTTTCTATGGGCAAAGTTGGAGACATTTCAGGAAAACTCTGCCCCATACACATCTTCAATAATTTTCAGTGTACAAACTGTTTATTAAGAAACTATAGGTTTGAACACAAAGAATGAATGAATGAAGCCTTATCTGCTCTACCTGGGAGCTGACAGGCAGCTCCTGTTCTCCAAAGCTGTGGTTTCAAGTGAAGTGAGCTATGAACTCCTCATTTCCTTCCTTATTTTGGGGCTTCACGCTTCCATAGAATCCCAGACTCATTTTTGCTGGAAGGGACCTTAAAGCTCATCCAGTTCCAACCCCTGCCACAGGCAGGGACACCTTCCACTGGAGCAGCTTGCTCCAAGCCCCTGTGTCCAACCTGGCCTCAAGACTTCCGGAGATGGAGCACTCACAACTTCCTTGGGCAGTTTGTTCCAGTGTCTCACCCCTCTAACAGTTAAGAACTTCTTCCTCATATCCAACCTACCATGCCATGCATACACCCAAATATCAGACAACCTTCCAGAATACCCACAGGAATGCAGAAGAGATTCAATGCAGGATAAAGAGGTGTTGTGTGTGACAGTCACAGCCCACTATTGATTTGCTACATCACAAATTGATTATATATGTTATGGATTATGTAGATTTCTTCCTGTACAAGTGTCTACCTCTCAGAAGTCTCCTTTGTCACTGCAGTACTAATTTGCAATGGCAAAGCATGATGAATTCTGCTGGGAACGCTGCATATTTCAGCTGATTCAATCCCACAGCTTTTTGCACAGCTGTACATGCAAACGAACTGCTCTTGCTTGAATGAGCCTGCATTAAATAAGCAGCAGCAGAAGGGCAGAAATACAGCAATGAATCAGGTGCATACTGGTGGTGAAGCAGTGCCGACAGGCGTAGCCCTTCAGTTCCTGCTCGCTGTCCTCACTGTCAAAGTCATCTTCGCTGGCCGAGCTCAAGTCCACTGAAGAGGTAAAGAACAAGGGAAGAAGAGGAAAACAGAACATAAAAACTCAGCAGGATTTTCTCTTTCCTCCTACTTGGCTACAATAACCATTAATGACAGTTCTTGCATAAAGCCAGTGATTTCCTACAACCACCTTGCCTTGGATAGCTGTTTGCAAACCACATCAGACTAAGGGAGTATTCCAAGAATGCATCAAGTGATGCAATTCACACAACTTCTGATTCAGCACACGGCAGTTTTCCAGTTGTCATTCAAATACTGTGCAGGCTTAGAGAGGCACAAGTTGTCTCCAAAAGCACAAGTTGCAAGCGAAAGGAGGTTTCTCTCTAGTATCCAGTCAAATTTCAAAGCAAATGTTCTGTATCTAAATCCTACTTTGCTGGAGTCCATGCACAGAACCTGTGGGGGCTTTTCCAGCTTCTATTCTGTTTCTAGACTCCTAAATCAGATGGTCACTGCTGTTCTACTCTGTTAGTGACTATATATGTGCTTTATGGGTGAAAGAAACAACACTTAGATGTAATGTACCTGTTTGAAAACCAAGTTGTTATTCCTGAGGAGGAGAGGTACTACAAGGATACTACCAGCTTCCAATCCTTACTGCAAGGCTCCTGAAGAGTTAACACACCCAAACTTATATTTCAAGCATGTCATGTTTCAAAGACATGGAGAATATGGACAGGGTCACTTCCCTTTGTGGCCAACTGCAGGGCTGGGAGCTAAAAAGCCCCATCCAAGCCACAGAAAATCTGCAGACACGACAGAAACTGGATCTTCTCTCATCTTCTAAAACAACTCAGGAGTAAATCTTGCTCCCTGAGCACTGCATTTTGAGCACCGCCACTATAAATTCACAGCGTAACAGGTCTGTAATTTGTCACCAGCAGAAAGCCCTGTGGCTCCTTTTGTTCAAATCTTTAATTAGAGGAGAAGTCCTTGATGCAAGAATACTGTTGTTCTAAAGGTTGCAAGCGGGTGTTTTGTATTACATGCAGGTTAGAGAGGGAGGGATTTACAGTACTTGCCATTAGCCTTTGTCATCAACTCATTACCCTTCAAATTAACACAGGGTCCCATTTACCAATGGTACCTGCAAGCATCACCATGGTTTCTACATTAGGTCTTGCAGGTGTTTAAGCCCTGACTGCAGAATTACCACCAGGCTAAAACTTGCTTTCTTTTACTAAACTCATTTGTATTCTCATCCGGCAGTTGGATCCATATGGATAGGTCCTTCCAGCCACATGTGCTCTGAAGTGCTGAGTATCTTGGATTGAGCTGCGCAGTCAGGATCCTCGCTTCTTGTGCACACAGAAATCAGTGATAAATCCCATCAATTCCAGCACGGCAAAGCTAACAGCCCTTGCTTACCACCTCCCTATTACCCTCTCCAGAATTCCCTGTCCTGCCTGCTCACCACATCCTCCACCTCCCCCGGATTAGTCAGAGTCTGACAATTCCTGCCTTTACACAGTCATCTTTCTTTAGGAGGCACATGAAATGTGCTGGGTTTAGTCCATAGAAAGTCTTAAATCTCACAGGGAACACAAGCCTTTTCCATAAGGATAAAGGTTTATACATCCATATGGACACTGCTAATCACAAGCCTTTGCGAAGCAAGGCATTAACTGGTTTGGATAACTGTTCTTTGTTTAGACACTTCTTCAGTCGAGGGTGCATCTTCCAAGATGCATTAAGATACAACAGGCCTGGCTGCAGCACACAGCCTGAGATCAAGGAGGAGGCACGGATCACCAAGGAAGGATGAAAGAGACGTCCTTCCAAAGGGATGAAGCACTTCCTCCTTTTTGCATTTTCTAATTCCCATCACTGTAACAAGCCTGGAGAAAACACACCACAAACCCAAGAAAAGAATAGGGAAATTCAGTACCAGGGCAACATTTCCATCCTTACAGGATGCTTTTATGTTTCAAGGACTGCACAAAGCATTTGGTGATCAAAGACGCCTACCACATTCCAGCATAATGGTATAGGAACAGGAGAGGGCAAGTGCCTGAACTCCCATTTCCTTGCTTCAGTCACTCCAAGGTACAGCACCATTACATTACTGTTGCTCCCTGCATCTAAACAAAGATAAATGCATTGCTTTTCGCTTCCACTTACAGAATTCACTGGAGGGGGGCCTGGAGGGAGTGTTGACTGGAGTGGAAGCAGTTCGAGTTTTAATTCTCCGAAACACAGCCTGTCTCCGATGCCTACGGTGGGCTCGAGAACTCGCTGCTTCAGGGGTTTTCTTCCAATAGTAATAGAAGGTGATTAGTTCTCCCTGCGAATACAGAAGGAGTATGTTAGAGGGGCATGCAAATCTGACTCGTCAGCCTTTTTTGCCTCCCTTTCGCTGTCTGTAGGAAGCTCCAATGATGTATTTCAGCCAGACAAAAGAATTCTTTAGATAAGGCAGGAAAAAAAGAAAACCCTCATTATTTTTCTCTTTGCTTTTGCAGGGGGGGAGCAGGAAGCACACAGATATCCCCTCAGTCCTCCCCTTGACCCCTAGAAAGGAAAAGAGGTTGGGTAGCGTGAATCCAGCTGGATGCTGGAGTGATTCAGTGAGGGGACCCTTGGCCTTGCTGCCAGCATCCCATTGCCACCTCTGCACGGCTCAAGAGCTGTGTGCAGAGGCACCAGCTTCTAATGACAACAAGTAACTGATGTAAGCCCTCTGTGGTGCTTACAGACAGAACGAGGACCAGCTCAGACAATGCCACTTTGTCAGCCTCCATTGCAACGTTCCCATTGAAGACCGCATTCGACAAGGAGTCTCTAACCATAACCCATCCCCGCTACCGTAAATCGTGTTTTAATTTGAATATAGAGGCCCACATCTAAATTAATTAAGCAGTTAAAAGAGCACACCTAGAGAAATGAGTGATAATTTCACAGCATAATGAAGCTGGCTGACGTTCAAACACTGGAGCAGCTGCCATTCAAGCTAGCGGATGCACTGCCGAACCAAAGAACAGCATGTGGTTTTAATCTCTTTTCTCTTCCTTTGAAACCCCATCATTTCCTGGCGACTTGTCTGCCTCTAAGGTAAAAGGTGTTGTTTTCTTTTAAGTTGTAAGAGAAAAAAATGAAGAAGTTCTAAACCAGCCCCTTGGAAAATCAACATCAGAACAAACATACCTGAATTGCCCACAAAAAGGGCTGCTTTGAACTGTGTTTTATGTGATCAAACAAGGTAACCTCAGCCTGCTCCCTCTGTGGGGAAATCCTGCAGCCCAGACTCAGGGCAGATCACTGGAGTTAACTCTAATAAAGACACACCCTTCATCTAAACTCTCCCAAGGGCCTCAAACAAGCAATTATAGCCACAACTAATACCTGCACCATTGAAACACTTGAAAGACAAAAGGAGGATGTTGTTCTAGGCATTAACTGCCAACGTTTAAGACACTTAAGAGTTTTACCAGTGCTTAATTTAAAAACAGAATCATCACAAAAAGAATTTAACCACAGTTTTGATTTCTGGCAATGGACAGAATAGATGCATTTTGAACCTGCACTGCTTCAGACTGGGAGCGATGCCACCGATCTGCTACTGCAGATGTGAACATTATCCACACCAAACCGTGTACAGAGGTACTGGGTGAGGAGGAATGAGGAGTGAGCAGAATCACTGCCTCATCACAGACTGGTTTGTGCTGAAGGGTCCTTAAAGCTCCTCCAGCTCCAACCCCTGCCACGGGCAGGGACCCCTTCCACTGGAGCAGCTTGCTCCAAGCCCCTG
>JBCJKH010075758.1:0-17773 GCA_039877255.1 Loriculus beryllinus | reverse complement strand
AGTGTTCTCAAACATTTAAATGATAACACTGTTAAACTCAGCTACCCAGTAAGTTCTAAAGCTGTACCTAAGCATCAAGTGAAAAACACATACTCTAATTAAGCTCACACAAATAAAAGGTGCATTTCCAACAATTATGTGAAATTAAGAATGTCACTTGGCATTTCTAGAGCAATAGACCTCAATGGACTTCACAGGTGTTTTTGTTTGTTTTACACAGGGAATGGCTCTGACCTTCTGCAACAGACAGGCACTTTCTGACAGGATCTGCTCATTAGCTCTTCCCTTTGGGAGTGGTAGGATTTTAAGCCTACAGTAAATGTGCTACTTCCCATAAGAATCACTGAAAAAGGTTGTTTCAAGAGTACGTTTTCTGCAAAACTTTTCTTCTGGTGTCCACACACACTCAGTGAACTTGAAGTTACTCATGAATATGGACGTGATGGCTGTGAATTATTTCTTTTTAAAGCTACCACACTTAGAGCCATGGAGAGATTCAAAACAAATATGAAGGTTACGTGCTCAGGGACTAATAATAATTAAATTTTTGAGCTTTCAGCACAGTATCAGTAAGTAAAATCAGGACAAGGAGAATAGGCAATAAAGGAAGACTGTTTTTTCCTTTTGTTAGTATAAGAAAAAAAAAAATTCTTAACAGCTCTTATCAAAACATAGTCTTTTTTACACATGGCAGATGTTCTGCCTAAACTCAGCTTAAGCTAAATGCACTCAAACTTTCTTACTTCATTTCCAGACTAGAGAACCAGGAGGAACCTTTCAAACAGAGTAACTTCAGTGGTATTAAATAATAATAAATAAATCAATCTTTTGGACTTTAGAGACTTTTAGGGTCTATTTAGCCTTTATGGCTCATTTCTTCCCACTTTTAATTTGCTGTTTGTAAGAATATAAATAACAGTTCCTTCTCTATTTCACCATTACTTTTTACATACTGTCTGCTGGTATTCAAAGAAAGATTTTTCACTTTCCTCTAAACTAATGTACACATATTTGTCTGTATTATAATGCAAGAAAAATCATATGACTACACATTCATTATGTTTAAACATTAAAATCAGCTTTTATTCAACACTGAAAATATGCTAATACATATTTCTATGGCATCTTTGTACCAAGACCTTACTCAGTGTCTATTTGACTGCAGAAAGAACTCCACGTAGTTCAAATGCACCAGATGAAATTCAGACAATCATAATGCTGTACCACTTATGCTCCCTGAATTAACCACTTACTTGGGAAATAACAGAATTACCATAATGGAACCCCGCAGTTTTTTGTAACTGTATATTGTGCAAGCACTTTGCACGTCAGTAAGCACAGACTTTTACTTCTCCGTTCTGCTACCATATCTTTCTGGAAAAGCATCAATAGGCAACTGCACTCTTTGCTGCTTTGTCATCATCACCTAGGAGAACACAGCACAAGTTCTGATGCCATCTGAGACAGGAAGACATCCTTTAGCTTACCTTCCACAAATCAGCTCATGTCTCCTCCTGGAAAAAACTCATGACAACTTTTGCTATCTGGATCACTTACCAGGAGCTGAAAATCCCAGGCTGGCTAACTTACCAGCAAGAACACAGGAGTAACTCAGACACTGGTTTAGAGAAAAACCCAAAGAAACCAGTCATACAAGACACATCAGGTTTACTTTGCAGACTAACTCACATTTCATCTGCTGAACTTCCGTATTAGGATATTTCATGTGTATTACAAACCATAGCGCATCAGGGCCTTTGGGGATCTTCTGCTTGAAAAAGGTTAGCCTGCCTGGGTAGCACAGAACATCAGTTGGTCTGCCACAAAGCTGCAGAAATATGAGAAAGATGCTAACAAAAATTATATACTTACTTTTAGCTGTGGCTTTAAAGCAGTATTTTTTCCATGTACTTGTTATTAGTAAAACAGCATCATGGCCTGTGAGTGTAAGCATTAGACATACAAAACAGAATGAGACAGATCCAGCCCTGCACTTGGAAGAAAAAACAAAACAAAAACCAAAAAAATAAACCACCTCTTTCCCTACTCAAATTCCCCAAATTATTCCCTCCCCCCTCCCCCCCTTTATTAATGGTGCCATAAAATGGTCACTTCTGGCTTACTGTAGTGAGGTGGCTTTTATTTTTTATTTAAAACTGCCTTTATGCACAAGAGATCTTTCTAGACTTGTAATACTCAGCAATCCCTTAACCTTGACAATTTTTGTACACTGATATCAACTCAGCAATGAAATTATCAGAAGAAATATTGATCCTACACCTTCATTAGGTGCTTTTTATTTTTTTGGCAACTGCATCTTGGAAGTTTAATTTTGACTGAACGATCCTTAACATTCAAGTGCATCTAAGAACACCTCCTTAGCTGCCACTAGGGTAAGGAATGGGAGACAGCATATTTCAGGAAACTAGATCCAACCAACCCTACAGTACAGGTTTAAAATTCAAACAAAACTGTAGTTAGCATGCTATTGTACATCATTCATTTGGTTTTTCAGTGGAACCGATTTGTTATAATGTGAAAAGAGGTTCCTCAGAGACTTCCAGTGCAAAAGTCTGACCACCTAGGGGTTTCCAGATATTACAGAAGTAGTATTTGTATACAATACCAGTTAGTAAGACAAATCCATTGCTACACATTTGTTATAACTTAGAAAAGACATTTTTGAGAAAGACAGACTGATATTAAAAATGAGAAAAATTCACAGATAAATGCTATTAGAAACTTAATCTGAAATGGTAGAATTAGAATCCTTTTTAAAATAAAAAATAAAAATAAAAAAAACCCCAAGGTAAAAGCTACAACTGAAATATGCTGATTTTTAAACACTCAGTAAAAAAGAAGCTTTGAGGGTTTGTTTTCCTGTCACAGTGAAGTTTTTACATCAGCCTATCCACACAAACTATACAGCTGTCATCATGTTTTCTCAAGGCTGGAAGATAAGGTGAAAAAAAATTAAATCTGGCTGGTCAGGGCTATTAAGATCTATGGCACCAGGGTTCTGAGCAGGGGAAAATGCCTTAGTTGAGAAAGCAAATGCTCTCCTAAGGGACCAGGATTCTCAGCATGTAGGGGCCACATGCACAAAAAGAACTCCTGGTTCAGCATCAAAAAACATCACATTAATTGGCAGACCTCAGCTACTCTGACTCCTAATCAAGTACATGAACATTCAAGCATACAGGATCCCAGAATTCTTGCCAGTGCTTGAAGGAAGACTGCACTGGAAAAGAAAACAAAGCCACACTGGGAAAAAATAAATAAAAACAAAAATTGTTTGATCCTGGATACGGCTGGATGTGCCTCTTCTGCCCATACAAAGATGTTGCAGACCCAATGTCAGGGATTTCTGTGGAATGGCCTGGGCAGACTAGCCTTTGCATAGTGCTCCTGACTGAAACAATAAAGCACTATCATGCTTTTTATCTGCAAAGGATGCAAGTGCAGGAGGGAGAGAAGAGATCTCTGAATCATCGTCAACTGTCTCTGGAGCCCCAGCATAATTGCCTGCATCCATGCCCAAATTAAGATGTTTCCCTTCGCAAAGGTCAATGTCAAATACAGCCAGGCACATAATTTTTCCTATAACAAATTAGCAAATACTGGTCATCTGGATTAGGAAAGAACCAAGACTAAGAACAAATCCACCACTATTTTTCACTAGTGAATAGACCAATCAAGTTTTCAATCCACGCGAAGTCTTTCTTGCTCTTCATCTTTAATCTGCATTTCTTTAGGTGTCTTGGCACTACGCAAAAATAAAATTCAGTTTTACCAGGTATACATGATGCAGGGGGAGATAAAAAAAAAAAAAACAACCAGTGGAATTTCAACTAAGAGTGATGTGGAACTATCCCCGAAGTTTGGAAAAAGGCTTGTGGGTGTATCAACATGAGGACCAATGAAGTTTCCTAATGTAATATTAAGACCAGAGAGTTAGACACCTGCTGAGAGCAGTCCCAGCTCCCAAAAAAAAGCCAGACTGCTACCTGCATGTTACTGTACTTGACATAATGCTGGGACTTCACCTGGCAGAGGGGCTGGAACTAGATAATCTTAAAGTCCTTTCCAACCCTAACTATTTTATGATTTGAAACGTGGGTACACAGGTGAAATTTAGTCCCTGATCTACATCAAGGTTTTGACTGATTCAAAAAATATTTCACCTTGGATAACGCCCTTTTCAGATGCAATAAAATAAATGTTGACTATACTGAGCAATTTTATCTTTCCAGTTTTCCTTTGCATATCAATGCAAACCAGTTGAATCTTACAGAAGGTTTGGCTGTACTTAGTTTATGAAATAAAACAATTTTTAAAGCCCATGCATAAGTCACACCTATTTAAAAAATAACACTACACAATGGAATAAAATTACATTAAAGATTTTCTCTTCCTGAGTTGTAATAGGCAAGTTATTTCTAAGCGCTTTTGCACTGTACTGCAGTCTTTGGATGGCATGAGGCAAATGCTGCAATTCAGTATTACTTCATTCTCTTTATGTAACACAGACAGTAGGCTGAAATTGCAGTTTCAGCATGTCTTAACCAACCCCAGGATGAGAGGGCTCATCAATGTGGCCACTTCCTCCTTTCTTTCACGGGTTGAATGCTGAATGAACTTTGGTCTTAGAATATGTCCCTATTATTACCTAAATCAAAATGAGTATGATAAGAACCTATTTGAACTGTTACAAGTATTTCTGTTTATTGTTCTGTATATAATTGAGGGTAAGTTTAAACGGTTTTCATATGAGATGCCTCAAAAAATAGGTATTAACAAACAGGCCTTAAACACCATTTGAGAGTTCCATTTTCAAAGACTTAGCAAATGCAGCCAAAGGTGCCTGGAATCAGCTCAGCAGCATTACTCTGTAGCTGGGGTTTCTAAACTTACTCTTTACTACATGGTATCATGACAAACTGGAGACACTTTTTTTTTTTTTTCACTAATGGCAAGACTATTTGATCATTATATTTGGCAACAGATTCCTCAACAAGAACTATCACTGTCCAACAGGATGACATTCCTGGTGAGATACTGCTCAGCAGCTCACAGCACCAGAGTCAGGTTGCAAATGAGGGCTTGAAGAGGAGTTTCAGGAAATCCATCACTGAGGTACAGCCTTTTTTGTCTGCTGCCCTCAGTCCACCTGCACCCCCTTAAGCATATGCCTGCTTTTTATTAGAGTGCCTAGGAGTTATGAGCACCCACACTGAGATTAGAATATGCCCCTAAGACTATAAATTCTCCAAGTAATGAACTGTAATGTGAAAGAGGATAACAAAAGGAAAAAGTAGAAGTTAGCAGCAACCGGACAAAAGTTTCCTGTAACAACCCCTACTTAGTAAATTCTCTGCCAAGCAATTTATATCCACAAGAGATACATTCCATTCCCTTAGCCTCCAGTGTCTTTTAAAGTTAAAACTTCTTTCTTGCTGCAGTTTATGGTACATTTTTACTATGTGTACTTAGGAAGCAAGCAAGGCTGACTAAACAGATTTCCTCCATGACCTTTACTACTGTCGGCTGAAAACAATTTAGTCCACTTTAAGTCATTTGAGAGCACTGTAAACATTATCCAAGGGGCTTAGGAATGTCTGCCCAAACCATGACCTTTCAAGCTGACAGATGACAAGAAATACTCCACTTTAAACCATTTTAAAAGATATGATAAAGGTCTCTTATCCTGCTGAAACAAAAAGGAATTTTCCTTTTACCTCTACAGAAAAAAGGATGCTTTTTGTTCTGTTTAAGAAATTAAATCCTGTTTTGAGAGGACCTGCAAACAAATGAAATAATCTAAAGTACTCACATCCTTTTCCTCTTGATTCAAAGCTCAATACATCAAATTAATATAAATTAAGAACAGAAACAAAAGGGGTAAGCAAGCATCCAAGAGAGTTAGTTAAGCCATGCATAAACAAAACATCTTATACTGGAAATAACTTAGGCTAGACTGAAGAGTCAACTCTAGAAGAGTCAATTCTTCAAGTCAATTTTATTAAAACCTTGCATCATACCTGTTTAACTCTGTCATACTCAAGGGAAGCTAGATCCGACTTTCTATCTGTACACTATGACACTGGAAGTCAATGCAGTGATCAGTAAATCCAGAGATAAAATCTAGAAGTTACTATGTTGTACTATATTTTAAAGATATAAGACAGTGACTCTGTCTC
Organism: Loriculus beryllinus; assembly: GCA_039877255.1. NCBI lineage: Eukaryota > Metazoa > Chordata > Aves > Psittaciformes > Psittacidae > Loriculus > Loriculus beryllinus. The sequence continues at coordinate 11,573 of JBCJKH010075758.1, read as the reverse complement.
TGGGTGCTCTAACAGTACCCTTAGCTCTAACAGAATACTTGTTCCACAAGGGCTGCTGCACGCTCTCCACCAATAAACCAAGCACATTCTTGGCACACTTTGGCAACAACTACATTTTAAACTCCTGTGAAAATGTAGCAAGGACACAAGCTCTCAGGTGTAGCACTTGTTAGGCTTCAGCAGTGCTTAAACTAACCAAATCAATGTTTCAGAAAACATTACTTTGTAATATTTTGCCTACTTCAGAGCACAAGAACACACCGCTCTTGAGCCCAATTCTACAGAGAAGGCAGCCTGACCTAACAGATGAATCAGGAAGTAACTAGAGAAACGAACATACAATATACAATTCCTTTGAAATGAAACTGATTTCAGGCTACATAAACCATTGAAAACTATTTAGCATTTATTTGGTCTTATCTCACAAGAATAACACTGAAAAATTCTCATGGCAACCATATACTATCACCAATTTTTAAAAAGTATATAAACTTAATTACTCCCAGTTTATAAATACCCTGTCCTTTAGTTTTTGTGTTATCACTACAAGCAGGCTGGAAACATACAATATCTACAATAACAGAGTACTTTGTGTCTAACTGAAAAATGAGTTGGAAAAGAAAATAGCCAAAAATATTGCAAGAGTCACTAGAAATTCTGCTATGCAGATTTACTTGGTATTCTGAGGTACCAAACAGTTATGCATAACAAAAACCCCTACGAGAGGTAAAAAATAAAAAAAATAAAAAAAATAATAAGAATCCTCATTTAAATCATCTTGTTCCTCTTAATGTTACTTACTTTGATACTGCAACAGTCTTTGTAGTAGCACCCTGTTGTGTGTACTGTCTAAAATATTCCCCTGTAGCCTAATCAGCTAAACAGTATTTAAGCCCCAATCTTTTCCAACTTTTTCCTAACTGCTGCACACCTGCAGAGAGCTCCCATAGTTACCTTTGTGAAAGAGAAACATAAAAGATGAAACATAGTGTGTGTTACAGAAGCTACGGGTACCTGACAAAAACCTCAAAGGATTGCCAGTCTGCCCCATTACCACTGAATTCTTCCTGTAGCTCATCTTCCATGCAAGTAAACTTATCATATAGTAGTGAAATGTTGGTTTATTAAATGATAGGTGAATAAAATTGTGTCTCCATTACTGAAATACTGATCATCATTTATTTAGCTGTTTAAATTAAAGCAAAAACAGAATACAAATCTACACCTGTCTTTCACTCATCACATACTTAATATCCACTGTATCACATTTTTTCAGGTTTTAATTCCATTACCTTTCTTAGAGTGGACAGTGTTGTTTCCTATGCAGATATCAGACCACTTGAATAAAAGTATTCTACCATAAAAGCAGAATGAAAACTCACACTTCCAAAGAAAGGCTTTATCATCCTGCACATACTCCACGTAACAACGAGTTTTAACAACTTATTGTTACAAAATATTCAGTCACTTACTGGCTTTCAAAAGCACATTCCCTCCTTATGTCATACCATTTTGAGCTACTTTGTATCTCCTCAGAAAAACTGTAAGTAATAGCCCTTTCCCACCCCCCTCTTTTTCAGACACCAGCACCACCAGACTTAAACCTCTGTCTCCCTCACCCTCAAGGATTAGCAAACTGGCATGAACTGCTGCTCTCCACACCAACGCAGGGAGCAGAAGGAAACAACAGGTGTGCACTGGACACAAATACAAGAGCACTAACAGACAAAAATACTGCAATACACCCAAGATACCAAACAGTTCTGTGGGTCCAATTCTACAAGGTGACTCCTGCTTCTCAGACAGCCTAAGACTGATTTAACTCCACATTAAGGAATCAAAAAACCCTAGATTTATTATAGCTCCTTCACTAAATATTATTCTGATTTTACAGTATAATGCTTATTTGTTGTTTTTATTGAATTCAGGAGTAAATAGTCGCATCACCCTAATTTCTTCAAAAGCAAGTCCTAGAAATGTATGCAAACAGTTCAACAGGGGTAGACAAAAGATTCTATTCCCATGCTAGAGTTCTCTACCAGGTTTTAGTGGTCTTGCATGCAGAAATATCATTATGATTGATTTTTTTCCACCCCCTTCTCCTTTCCTGCTTTTTGTCCAGCCATGCCACGTCTCTAAACATATTAAGTTATGAGAACCACAGAGATTTTCCTCTTCATACTAAATTCACAGGTTTTGAGAAATCAAATGAAATGTAGCAAAATCCCAGATTACAGATGGAAACTGTCAATTTTGCTTATGCTTGTAGGATTAACTTTAAGTGAAACATTCCTTAATCAGATTCCATCTGCTTTGCCCATTAAGTCTTTGAAGTACTGCTGATCTGGATGCTATCTGGGAAACTATACTAGCAGCAAAAGTTACCCCTTCAAATAAATAGTGGACTTCTTTCCACACAAAATCCTTTGTGTAAAATGTGCAATATGAGCTTTACCTTGATAACGGAACCTTTGCAATGGTTTTGAACAACTGCCCCAAAGATTACAAGCATGATGTTACAAATAACTTGTCAGGGAAAAGCAATAAGATGGGCTGTGCCAAGGGCAGAAATAAGCCAGGCAAGGACAGCATCACCAAACAGGGGACAGTCCCACAGGTCCAAACAGGACCGAGCCAAGCTACCTACAGCACAGCTCCAAGGTCCATCCAGGAAAAAACTGTCAGTAAGCCAAGAGCAGGAGACACAGCCGGGTACAGGTATACCAGGGACAGGCAAGGGGCCTGCATCAACAGGCAGACTTCACAGGACATGGGGAGAGGATGCCCCAGTTAAGCCCCATCAGGACAATTAAGGCCCAGTAGTGCAAATATGGCCCTGACAAACCAGTCTGTGCTCTAGCCTCTAGGGCACTATGAGGTGTAACAGAGACTGTTGCCTATTTCACCGGTTCTCACACTAACATGTGTTTCAGGTTAAGTCTGTATCAGTTTCCATTAAAAAGAAAACCCAACTTGGAGCCCTTTGGTAGGCTCAAAAAGAGCATAAGGAAACTCTTAGCATACTTCTAAGAACAGACACTTGCTCAATCAGAAAATTAAAATAAATTACAGAAGAAGTACAGAAAACAAATTCCAAACATTATAATTTAACCTGAAAAGGATCTTGAACAAACACTCTTCATCATGTGCCAAGTGGAAGATGAAAACATGATTCATTCTCCACTGATAACATCTAAAGCAAGCATTTAGTCCAAAGAAACTCTGAGGATGCAGAGTCAGTCTGAAATTTAAAGCAGACATACTATCTCTAAATGATAAAGTATCAACTGCAGTTGACTAGCTATTATAATGCTTACACACATGCAGTACTGGCTTTTGTACAGTATTTTTGGTTAACTAATTATCTGCAACAAGGAAAGAGAATGAGATAAAGTAGCATAGGTGCATATCCATGAGATATGCAAATTAACTTCTCTCCTCAAGCAGAAAAGGTGCATCAATCTATGATGACCATTTAAAAACACAATTATTGTACTAAGACAAAAACAGAGTGGCTGTAAAAGAAAGGCTGTCAAGAATACTGGTATGTTGCCTCAGCAGACTGGTATGTTGCCTCAGCAGACTGGTATGTTGCCTCAGCAGAGAGGGTGGTGACTAACAGAACCTGAAGTCACAGCACAAATGTCAAAAGAAGAAACAGAAGAGCACTTAAATACAGCAATTGCCAACCAGGTTCCTTTGCTGCGGACACTTGCTGTTCTGTTTACACTGTAATCCCTATCTTCACACAAACCAAGCTCTGAGCTTGCTGAAGCAGAAGCTTCCTAACTGAAGTTCAACTTGCCAACCAAAGCTCTTTCCACACCTCAATTTGGTTTACCTACTAATATACAACAGCTTTCCCTCACAAATCATTCAATTACTTCAGTTATTATCAAATGATATTGACAAATGTTTTGGAGATGCAAGAGAAAAACACACTTCATAAGAAAGATGCAAGGGAAGCAATACAGTTTATCTATGCTTTTGCAAAGCTTTAGAGGCTGTGCAACATAAAGAACAAAGTTGTTACTGAACAAAAATAACAAAAGTTACTGAAGTAGATTAATCAAAGCAGTTTCAAATCAAAGGAGACTTGCAAGTGGGAATAGTTTTGAATGAGCATGGCACGTACAGGAGTGCCAGAAGAACTGATATTAAGATGAATACTATTCTTTTCACTATCTCTATTACTTTTACAATGCCAAACAGATTGCAGTGACAATATTCACTTAAATTACAAAGCAGGGGCAGTCAGCATTAAGCAAGGTTATTCAATTCAAATGAATAGAGGGTTCATGTTACTATGAAGGGGACAGCGATCATAAACAAAAAGGACCATAAGATTTTAATTATATCCTACAGAGATGTGCAGGAGAAAGATCTATTCTCAAAAACAACTGTACTTTTCTTCTTTCACTTGGTTAGGTTGTACAATTACTATCAAAGAGTAGGAGTATTTTGTGATACATTTGTGAAGTGGAATTTATAGAAATAGTTTTACTTAAAATGAACAGGTAAGAAGTCAGAAAAGCAGAATACACGAATAACAATCAGTAGATCAATTTTGTAGGACAGTACCAAAGATTCCTACTGAAAGAATGAGTATTCTTAACAAGGATGTAAATTACTTATGAATCATGCTGAGAAAACAGCGTATAGACAATACCCCACATCCTGCCTGAACATACCTTTGATTTAATAAGTGTTCATTATCATTGTCATCTTGTACAGCATTTTGCTTCATATTCACAGCTTCTGTAAGCCGTGAACTCATGGACATGTTGCCCTGTAAACTGAGGGATCCATATAAAGAAAGACTTCTTAACTACATATTTAACATACAATTTATGACATAGAGCAAATAAACGAAATCCTTATCTTCTAGAGCAGGAACTGTTACAGTTACCTGAGCTCTCCCACCAGTACATACACCTTGCACCATCACATTTTCTTTCATCCTCAATACTTCTCACTGTTAACGTTAACGTTACCTATTCAGCATAAAACAACACTTATTCAGCATAAAACAACACTAACAATCAGCTCCACCGAAAAGTAGCTAAGATCACCGATTTGTAAAATTCTCCAGTAATATGAAAAATCTCAATTTTTAAGCCCTATTTACTAGTCAGGAAGCCCTTTGTAGCTTCTTTTCCTTCCAACGAGAACTTCAGCGGCCAAGATCCTCAGCTTTACCGTTAAGTTTCACTGAGACACTAGTCCTCATAGAGACAAGCCCAGCACACACACTTACCTTTAGGCAGCTGTTTAAAGACTACCAAATTCATCAGTACTAAAACATTAAGACGTAAAAAAAACCAAATCAAAACAAACCAAAGCACAAGTACACAGTTAGAAGCCCAAAAGCATTTTCGGTGAATTAACAACTTACAAACTAAAAGGAATCATTTATACATCTGACACAGCACAAATGCGGAAATAATTTTGACATTTTGATTGTGAGGAACGTGGAAAAAAAAAAAAAAAAAAAAAGGAAAAGAAAACCCGCACCGAATCATTACCTAAGTAACGTTTCAGAAAATAAGACTAAATTCTAATCAAAAATTACTAACACCCATTTTAACCAATCTAATGCCTTTATTTGTCAACCTTTCAAACACTGCTATCAGCCACAAATGACACCTATGCTTGAGAAAGCTGTAATTACCACAGTGATTTTGTAAAGGAGTTGCAAATTGCAAGTATTTCCATTTCCAATTAACATCCATGGAAAATGGCAATAATTCCACAACAAGCTGGTGATCACACATGTTTAGTTTGTTTTTCTTTTCCCTCTTACGAAGTGTCACGTTTTCAATTAGTGCACTGCGAATGACGAATTAAACAGAAACCCCTTCACCTTTCTAAATTAGCTCCTGTTTGAGCCAACACGCAATTTAACTACGAGCCCACTAAGTACATCGTCATTCCGCACACAGAGCTGCTCAAGTAGGTGAGAACTGCCTTCCAAAGCGAACGTAAAAGCTGGCTGTAAGGACCTCGAGGCTTTTCATTGCTTCGTTTAAGAGAAAGACAACGTGAGGCACTGCCGAGCCTACGGTCCCGACTTAACGCAACCAGATACTGCTCTGTCCCGACGGACGAAGGCGCACAAGCCCCACGGGAGGGCTGAACCGCAGCCGCCGCACTAACGTTACCTTGCTGTGAGGCGAGGACCCCCGGCCTGCAGCCCCAACCTCCAGCTCTCCTTCCGCGCGTCGAGACCCGTCCTCAAAACCCAGCATCCGCTACCAAGGAAGAGCTGAGCTCCAGCGCGGAGCTGTGTTTGTGAAGGGTATCCGGGCAACGGCTGAGGGACGCCAGGTGCACGCGCAGGCAGCGGAAGGTTCTGGAACGCGAGCGGGGGCGTGGTCTCGCCTCAGTGGCCTGCTGAGGCGGGAGGGGGAGGAGAGGGTGCAGCTTGGGGCACTTAACACGCAGGGCGTGGGGGGGGGAGGGGGGGGGAGCTGCAGCAGTGGGGGGAAGGGCGGCCTGAGACACCCTGAGGTACCTGTGTGCTGAGCTCCTGCTGTGGCCCCACACAGCTTGGCTGCTGCTGGTGATCATCTCTTAAAGTCCTTCTCCCTTCATAGGATGACAGAAAATGATCAAACGTGCGTGTTTAGAATCAGTCAGATTCCTGCCAGAGTATGTGAGCATTGTAGGCTTTTTCTAGTAGTAGGCTTTACATCTTTCAATTATTTATCAAGTAGAGATGAGCTAACTAACCCAGCTGTAATGAGGTTCAGGCCTCTGAGCTGTGGTTCCTGCCAGGCTGTGAATATACAACATGCTTCAGTGCATCCACAGAACAGGGAAAGCAATGAGCACATCTGGGTTTGAGCTGTGCTGACCCTGACCTTGACCTTTCTTTGCAAACCTGGTTTCCTGGCTTCCCTCAGACCAGACCCCTCGGCTCCTTCACCATCCCGTGGCTGATGTGTCCCCTGTCCCAGGCCTGCTCTGCTCGCCTTGCCCAGCTCCTCTGGGGCTGCAACTTGTGGTGAGAGCCCTCAGCCCCGTGAGGCTCCTCGCGTCGTGCCTTGGCACCTCAGTGACAGTCAAGCTGCAGGGCAAAGCTCAGGTTCACCACCATGATTCCAACAATCTCATGTTTTATTTATCCTGTAAGTATTACCTTCATTTGAGGGTTTTTTATTTGGTTTTGTGAGTTTTGTTTGGTTTTTGGATTTTGTGTGTGTGTGTGTGTTTTTTTTTAACCTGGCTGAATTATAATTCATAATATTGGTTTGAATTCGCCTCAGCGATCAGGATCAGTGACCTGGCCTCTTCATTATCTATCTTTGTGTAATCCACAATAATTATCTTGGATGATTTGATGTTTTCTTCTAGCGCATTGATAAAATGTCAAGCAGTGAAGGACAAAGAACCGATTACATTAGGATCCTATCAGAAAGACTTCAGCTGGATGACAATTCCCCTCTGACTTCTCAGTTATTAATCCCTTAAATGTATTATTTTAATTTCTTAATATATCATTGCCCAGAACAGTAAGATTCCCTGTTAGAATATTTTTCTCTTCTTTAAAGAATCTTGCGTTTTGTTCATGAAATATTAGAAAAATTATTTGCATTTAAGAATTTACTAAAAGCATTCCGATTTTTAAACCAATCCCATAATACTAGGAGGTGGAAAACTCAGTTACTGTTTCTTATATTTTTTTTACAGCTTGTTTCAAATCGATAATGAATTTCTTTACTAATTATGAGAAGCTTGTGATTTCTGATACACAGTTGAATGTTACTGTTTTCTACTGAGTTATAATGGAAAATGAGTATTAAACTATGTAGAGTTTGTATCAGTTACTAACAGAAGCCCAGCTATGCAAGGGAAGAAATTTCTAAGACTTTGTGTAAAGAGAAAATAGATTAAAAACATTATTCCCCATAACTAGGTAATAATTTTAATTTGTACTTAAATGCTTGTCTTTTCTTTGAGGTTAGCATAATACAATGCACTTTCCTAAGAATGAGGGAAGATTCAGTTAATAGCCAGTTCTGTGTTATGGACTAAGGGCATTATTTTAAATAAAATCAGGCAACAAGGTGGACCACAGTGCTGACCTAAGCAGTGCATTTGCCCTGATGTTGGACTTGAGTAAAAGTACCTTGGACTTGAATAAAAATACCATCAAATGCATTGTTTAAGGGTTATTTCCAAGTTAACAATTTAACATTCCCTGGAAGAGTCTACCAGTGTCTTCTATAAAAAAGGCCATGACCAACCCAAGATCTTCTAAAAAGAGACAGAGATGTCTCACATAGGAAAAGAGCACATAGGAAATACCAGACAGGAAAAAGGGATGATCATGAGCCTACCGAATAGCTTCACGTTAGAATAGAGAGGAAATAAATAAGGTTTACACCTTCCCTTATAGTTTCTCATGGATTTTGTAAAAATTTATTGTGTTTTCTTACTGACATCAATGCAGATTTTCAAATTAATCCTGAAGGGTTTGTGCCAGGTGAAGTATAAGATGCTTGGAGGCTGGGACACTTGTGTTACATGTCCCAGTTCATGCGGTTGTCGTGACCAGCAGATACCTGATGTCTTCAAGGAAAAGTTACACAGCCAACGCTGTACATACACACATAAATTTGACATATAGTTTCATGCTGTGAATCATTTATCAATGGGTCAGGTATTAGGGACTGTTTCGTAAACAAACAGTGTACCAGTTAGTCTTTGCCTTTTGAAACTGCCTTAAAACCTGAGAATGCTAGGTCACAATGCTACTCCTTTACTAACTATCCTAATCTTTAGCATAACAGTCCTTCAAGTTGAAAAGTCTTCTCATTGCACTTAAGGAATAGGTTCTTGATTATTCAGCTATACTTGTTCTTAGTATGAGCTTTTTTTTTTTTACCTATTTTTTGAATTTAACTTTAGTTGATTTAATGGTGTTTTCCTAACAATGTGTCCTCGTCTAATCCCAGCCATGCAGCTTGTTTACTCACTCAATCCCCCCTTTTTTGCCCTCCTCCTGCTCCTGGAGGGATGGGGAGGAGAATCAAAAGAATGCAACTCCCACAGGTTGAGATAAGAACGGTTTAGTAGCTAAGGTATAACACAAATCACTACTTCTACCACCAATAATAATAATAATGATAAAGGAAATAACAAGGGAAGAGAATACAGCACCTCACCACCCGCCGACAGATAACTCACCCCGCCCTGCCTGACCGAGCACCAACTGATACCTCCTCCAACCCCACCAGAGCACTAGCCCTTCCAGGTAACTCTCAGTTACATCCTGGGCATGACATGCTGTGATATGGAATACCTCTTTGGCTAGTTTGGGTCAGATGTCCTGTCCCTGCTTCCTCCCGGCTTCCCCTCCTCCCTGGCAGAGCATGAGACTCACAAAGTCTTTGGTCAAAGTAAATATCAGTATTATCAGCATTGTTCCCAGGCCAAGTCAAAACACAGCTACACCAGCCACCAAAAAGGAGAAAACCCGACTGCTGCTGCTGAACCCAGGGCAGTTTGTTTGAGAGTTTTTTCTTTTAAGCTCTGACAGATCTTAAGAGTTGAAAAATAACGTCAGCAGAAGCAGAGAAGTTAAGCAGCAGCAAAGAGGAGTGAGAAGGGAGAAACAAGTTTGTGAAGCAGGAATGGCATGGGAAAGACTGGCCTGGGCATCTCACTGCCTCTTATGCCAAGGCCCTTCTGCATGTAGGTTACATCTGAGTGTCCCAAACTTCACTGAGGTTTTGATTGAGGGTGTAGCTGCCCACAGGCAACTTGTAAATTGCTGTACTGATTAACTTGTCTGTGTGCTTTTCTCCCTGCCTGCAAGTTGCTATCCACACCTCCCTTCTAATTGTGTTGTGTTTTTGCCAACTTTGGTTACTTTATCCAAGTGTAGGATGTTGTTCTTTTAAGGGACTAGGTGAGAAGTGCTGGCAAGCAGTCTTTGTATATGATCTGGGAAAATTATCTCCTGCTATTTCCACCTGTAGCCATATGGTGTTTTGTTCAGAAATGGTTAAAAGAAACTCAGGTAGCTGTGTTTTTTTAATTTTGTTTTAACAAGAGTAGCCCTTTATCTAAACTGTTCTTACTTATGGCCTACCAGAGAGATAGTCAGGTACATTTGAGGAAAGTTGTGCTCTGGGTTCAGATAGGAATGAGATTTCTCTTGATGAAGGGATGTGGGTCTCTCATCACCTAAGATTTGAAATTTTGGGACTTGTTTGACAGTAAAGTAGGCCAATTCCAAACTACAATACATCAGTTTGTTACACTCCCTGCAGCCTGTAATTACGTATCAGATTGGCTAGTCTGTGCAGGACTATTATTTTTAATGTGATTTAGCACTCAGATACAAGGGACGTCTTTGCTATAGTCTGGCTGGTAGCAAAGATGGCAATTGCCCATAGTCTAAGCCTTTCACTGGTGAAAGGAAATCTAAATTGCTGAAGACTGACTCTCTCTGAGTATCAGCAGAAATAAAGTAAGGGACTGTTTCAGTTTGACAGTCTGAAAACAGCAAAACTTTGTCTGTCAAGCTCCTCTTCCTTTCCTAGAGGCAGTGTTTTTCTCTGCTTTGATACCAGACACCTGAAAAAGGTGTTTCTCACTCTGTGATGAAGAGGTAGGGAATAGCTATTACCCAGATCTGAGGTTGGTAAATAGTGAAACTTTCTCAACAGACTGCGTTGTGATGCTGATGGTTTGATTATTCCTGTTTCCAGTGGCCTGCCATACCTACTGAGCAAGAAGAGAAGCCCTTCATCATTCCAGATGTACATGGACCTGACAGGAGGAGCCATTGTTTGACTTGAGCTTCTGGGGAGGATAGATCAAAGTGAGTGTAGTGCCATGCTGCCTCTTCTTACTCTTGTGTTTGCTGTGAAGCATCTGTGAGTCGGCTCCTCGGGGGCTCTTTGAGACTCGTGATCCAGCAGTCTTATTTAACTGCATGTCTTCAGCCATTGTCATGTACCTACTTTGTGTAACTTTATCCAGTGGGTGATGGAATGGTAAGGAAAGACTGCTTAAATGAACTTGGCTTTTTGAGTACCACTGAAACTGCAGAATGCTTCAGGGGGATTCCTTAAATTCCTACATTACTAAAGGTCTCCTTGTCTCTCTTTTTTCTTTGTAAATGTGTTTGATTGGAGCCATCTCTGCTTTTATTCTCACCCCTTGGGTGGGAATAGGCTAAGACCTGTTTGAATGAGTAATCCCACCTAAAGTTGACAGAAATTTTTAAATATGGGTGCTTTGGTCTGTCAGATGCTTTTCTGTCCTGTTTTTTTTTTTTTTTAACTATCTACAATCATTCAGCTGATCAGTGTTTTACCTTTTTCTCCTATCTACACTGTCTAAACCTAAGAACTGGTATAAAATAGGTTTGTTGTGTCTATTACCATAAAGTTCAGACCTCATTCTTCCATATTTTATCTGGCATAATAGATATTATGTTTATCTAAGGACAAATAAAAACTCTGGAATAGAGTCTGGCAGATAAAGATATATCCACTTTATCCCCATGCGATTGCTGAATTTTATGTTGGCAGGTGCAAAAGTTTCCGGGTTACAGT
>JBCJKH010075751.1:0-21605 GCA_039877255.1 Loriculus beryllinus | reverse complement strand
CAGAAAATCCCACTCATTGGATTACGAAGAACACAGCATGAAAATTAGCATGTAAATGACATTATTTTAACATACAATGCTACAAACCAGAATGGCGATGGACTGCAGGTGGTCCAGGCAATTTTCTCCTAGAAATATGTAATAGGCTGCTTAATATATCTAATTACACTTTCTATAAGTGTTCAGCCCACCCAAACCGGGGAAGAGTGTGTTATGACCTACTACTAATTAACAGAAACTTGATGTTTTTCTGGTGCCAAAGACTCTGGATTCTGGATCACAGACATAGTTAACTCTTATTTTCCTTACTGGATTGTTCCCTAGCTGACTGCTTCCCAACATGAAGGAGAATCATTCTTTTGTAATGCCATAAGATGCGAGATATCACTCTAAAAATTAACCACTTCTGCAAAGCAAGCCTAGCCACTTACTGCATATCTGTCAAGGTTCCTACCCTCAGAGCTCATGAGTATGTAGCAGGTTTTAGGATTTACACTAAAAGTAACACAAAGTAAGACTGACTTGGAAACAGTCCTATGTTTTGTCTCTTTAAAAAGACAGACTTTGATCATGAAACTCTGACCTTTGGAACCCCCAGGCCTTGATTTCGTGAAACTGTCTCTAACATACTTGAACCAACATGAACTGAAAGCTACCAGGCACGTTTGCTTCAGATTAAATGATAATGTCTTCAAATACAAGCAGATTTATTGAAAGATTGCTATTATATTTCCAGGCATGCCATCATTATCACCAAATTATTGTATGCAACAGCACAGAATAACGCATAGGAATAAGCATACTCCTAACACTAGGTTAAATTCGGAGCCTAAATATAAGAATATATTTCCACTAGGGCAGCTGAGGGTTTTTAAGTAAGCTGAAATGTTCCTTTCTTACTTCTTTAATAATTGATAACCATGGAGTCAGTTACGCAGACAGTCGGAAGGAAAAAAAGATGATAACAATTAATCCATAGCTATGCTATATATTGTAAATTAACAAGTATCATCATATTTTAAAGAATATATTCTAAGTAGTAACCGTTAATACAGTACTGTGAATGTATGCAATACGTTACAAAAATCTAAAGATATGTTCCCTTGTCTGGATTGCTTATAAGCTACCAGTTATAAATATTCTAATCAGGCTTTCATACCTCTCCTGTCAGTGTGGTACTGGAGTGCCTTTCTATTACTGCATTAAAGCAACACGACTAGCATTTTTCTCTCTTTCTGTCCCCAGGTGGAAAATTGCATGCATTTAAAAATAATTAATATTTTATTTTTTATCTATGATATGCATGCACTTTCACTAGCAAATGCAGGCAGAACAATATATATAATGTTTTACTGTGTTGAATTTCAAGTATTAGACAAGACTATTGTATTAAAATAAGCGTATTTATATGCTGAACTGGTGGAGAACAACAGCTAGAAATGTCTTGAGAAATATGTTTTGTACCCTTAGCAGCAAATATTTTTCATTATCCACGTTCCAGAGTAACCACTGATGAACACTTTGTATAGATTTTCAGGTATGCTTAGTATTGGTCTAACTTTGCTTCAACTGGAAGTTTTATCACGTAGTGTAAAAGAAGCAGAGCTGGGCCACTGCTCAGTGCATCTGCAAACTCCAGACTCTGAAGACAGTGTGAGGATAAGCACACCAGAGAGCTCAGGAGTCCCTGACTGGCTGCTCAGGGACCTAATTAATCTGCCCCAGTTCCCTTCCAATCTCATGTAGTTCTTTGTTCTCCTCCATATGTATGAATTGCAAACTTTCTTTCTACTGCATCAACTGTAGTAGCCACTGAAAAAAGTTCACCGTTTCTCATAGACAGTTACAGTTAACTTTACCACAATAATCCTTACCACTTCTCAGTTTACAATAGGATGGAAAACAAAAAATTTCAAATACTCAAATATTACACTGAAATTGTCAGTATTAGAGAAAATGTACATCATGTCCCACACAAGGTTACACCAGGGTGTAGTCACCCAAACAAATTCTGTGTGTATCATTCTGTGGTGTTGTGTGTATTAAACTGAGTATTCATGCCACTACTTTTCCATTACAATTCCTTTCTTCTCCCTTTATTTCCAAGATATAACCTCCAGAGATTTCAAATCTCAATCAGTTGTAGAATACATATTTTACTCAGGTGTAAAAGGAAAATGATGATACACAAAACAGCTTTTCCTACTGGGAACATGACATAAAAGGGTATTTTACAAAAAAAGATGAAATTTTGGAATAGATTTGCACAACTTTTCTGACATTGTAAGGAAAGCATGGAAATGCATATTCAGTTATGAAAGATATAAAAGTCGGATCAGATGTCAAAAATGGCCTTTTACCTATGCAGTATGCTCCTAGCATTTGCTCAGGAAACAGACTCCCAGGAACAGACTATACTAATGCAGAGGCCAGGGACACATCATTCTATCACACAGAAAAAAACTTCTACTCGGCTATCCTACCTAGATTTCAATAAATAGTAAATAAAAAATTTATTTCCACTTATTTTTTTTATGTGGAGATCCCTTTTTCTCTTTATTAAAAAAAAAAAAAAAAAAAAAGAGAAAGAAAAAAATATAAAAAAGTGCTTTATAGGAAAATATCACAAACCCTGCAGCAGAAAGATGTGAAAAGCTCCATTAACATGAAAGAGGTTTTAAAGAGTGGTGTGAATTATGCAGCAGCCTAACGTTGAGAGTGCATTACTGTATCAGTGTGCGCATTCTCACAGCCCCATCCCCAGAACCCAGCAGTTACTGCAAAATAATCCCTCTTGAAGCTAACCACCAGTTTTTGTTTCTATAGTCTAAAATGACAAACTTTTGAACTGCATTTCTCCTTCACACACCTCTTCACAGAATTATATTTTCCATTTTCACTATCAAGATGTGTGTCACTATCATTCAAATAGTTTGATTGTTACCATACTATCATGCTTAGTATTTGCAGAGAACTTCTGAGACATAAGGTCATGTCCTGTTTCATCTCTTCCCTTACCCCATTGTGCTCCACACCATCTTTCCAAGCATCCCTGTGACTCTTCCACTGGCCAATAGATAGCATATGGAGTCACTGGTCAGTTATTTTCATGCTGTCTGGCCTGCTGACTGCAACCAGAATATGTAACAGCTGAGACTTTCCTGCCTTTCTCTCAGAGCACAAACCTTTTGCTTTCTCTCTTCTGCCTTGGGTTTTTATAAAACTTGCAACTTCAAGATTCCTATCTTCCTTCAAATTTAGATGAAGCTGAACAGCTGGTTCCAAAGTTGCTGGGAAGGGATTAGCAGATAAGCAATCAGACAGCTTTCATGCCAGCCCCCTAAAAAGGAATTGAAATCAGGACTGTTCAAGATCACGGGCAGGTAAAGGCAGCAATCATGCAGCACCTTTCTAGCAGATGAAAGTAGAAGAATTTCACTATTTTCCTTAATGAAGGTAGAATTTCATTAGAGTAATATACTCTATTTGAGAAAGTATCTGAGAAAGTATACTCAGAATTATCTGTTTCAAAGATGAGCATCACCCAGTCCTGTCATTTTCCCAATATGTAATACTGCAAATATGTAACTGCAGAGAACTAGGACAGCACACTTTTCAGTGTTGAGCTATTATCTTTTCAAACCAGCTATACTTGAGTTTTAAATTCTGTTAAGACATCTATTCTTGGTTACAAAGTAATCAAGAAATAAAAGGGCATATCCAAACACAGTATTATGTTTCATGTCTTATCTCAGAAATGGATTTCAGTCGAAACATGTCTTGTTTATGCATTCAACTAAGCCAGCCAGCAGCAGCATATGAAAAAAACCCCCACATATCCCATATCAAGCTTAGGTTCAGAGCAACAGTGGGAATCAGGTGGTTATCAGGGCTGACCTAGGATACAGCAACAGCCAAGCTCAGCTTGGGGTTTTCTGAAAATCTCCTGTGCCTAAAGGTAAATCACTATGGCTCAGGGGCACCAGGATATTTACGTATGTAAAACGCTGTTCACACAGGAAAGCTTGGGAGATAAACACTACTTGAATAAAAATACACCCTAAATGTCTTTGTTGATCCAGCTTTTAAACTTCTAGTGCCTCTCTAAAACGTAGAAAATACTGTTTGCTTGCCATGTAGAGGTTTCAAGAAGAAAAACAGACTAGAAAACATCCTCTATATATGCAAGCACAATCATATACTGGCAAAATCCTCAACCAGTATGAAGAAAAGTAAGTACTCAAGAGCATGCTTTAGATTGCTTGGAGGGTACAAAGAAATTGTAAGATCACTGGACCTGATCAAAGGCCTGAATTAAAAAAGGATATTTTTAACTGACCTTAGGTAAATTTGAACCTCACCAATCCTCAGTGTCGGCCGGTTAACTGTGTGTATGCCTTTAGTGCTGCTATGTTTGACAATTTACTGTCAAAGACTGCTGTAGAAAAAAAAGAATAAATATTGCAGAATCTGTAGTGTATATTATTTTACAAATACTTATAAAACTATTTTAAAATAAAATAACCCAATATGTTTAATTATCTTCATAATTAACTTAAATATTATTTTGTTTCATATTTTGACCATACTCAATTACAAGACAAATCTGTGCAAATACTTCAACAGTACAACATGAGTGAATTGACATTTGATTAAATATGTTTTAATTCCAAAGTTACATTAAATCTGATGGCAAACTGAGATGGTAGTCTAGAAACTAAATGATAATGCAAACATATGAGGACAGTACATTTGATTTTACTTCAGAGAAAACATTTAATATGATATTTTAGATTTTTAATTATGTTCACTAAACCAGTAAATCCAAGACAATAAAAATAACAAGGAAAAAAAAATTGGAGATGAGTTTAGTGTCCAAATAACTATAATACTCAAAATATTTTTGAGTCTAAATATGAATATAAAGATACATTAGAAAATAAAAAGCCACATTAATAAGGAGTTTCACGGACTCATTGAATAAACAGTTCCTATTACACTTTGAAACATAGTAGATAATTTAAAGCATTTTTGGACTGGAATGCTTCTGTTTTAAAAGATAAAGCAGATTTTTCCACTCCACCTTAATTTATTAGTGTATTTTTTTGAATTAGATTTTAGAGGCTACAATAATTAAAACCATATGTAGAGCAGAAATACCTCATTTTTTATATTACTTCTTCAGCATTATTATAAGCTTAGCCTGCCTGATGTGAGCCTAATTTTCTACTCAATCTTAGACTGAGCCCCACTGGGAAAGTGAGATATTGTGATTATTAAGAAAAGCAGAGAAAGAAGAGATTAAAGACTCCCTGCTAATGAGTGGAAGAGAAAAGAAAGAGATGTGGCAATCTACAGTGTAGTATCTCTAAATTGAACTGCCAAACAATAAACAAAAATAGGAAATAAACAATTCTTCATTACAGAGAGAGAAATTTTCAGATATTCATAGATAATAAGTTCAGGATGAACAAAACAACCAATAAAATGAGAAAATACCAGAACAGACATATACAAATTGGAATTCATAATGCTTGACTACTTCCCTTACAGCCTTTGATAGACAAATGTAATACAGACACCCAGCATATTCATTAACTATTTGAAAAAGTAGATAAATAATGAAGGTCCAGTACGATACTACTAGTTTTATTAATTTTATATCTAGTTATCTTAGATGATAAAAATAAGGAGCAAAATTCAGCTTCCCTGAGAAAGACTGCAGTCTTACTCTTTAGTGGTACCCAACAACAAAAACATTGAACTCGTCAAAAAGATCAGCAATTGTGCAGACAAAATACTTAGAAATTACAGTTGTCCAAAGTTGTCTGATGTACTCATTGGGGTTTTAAACTCCAGAAGTTCTCCCTTACAAGCCCCATACTCCCAGAATTCTAATTCCAAATAATCTAGAAAAAACATTATTATTACAAAGAAAAATGCTATCTACAATGTAAATTCTTTTAAGACTGATACTACAGCATCAGGTAAAATATTTCTGATTTTAATATTGCCAAACAGAGACCATCTTCTCATTGGGAGAACTCAACATGATTTACAAAGGAAGAAAGTTTTTAGATGAGGGAGAAAAAGTCAAATGGAATGCCTAAAATTACCCAGTATATTAACCCCATAGAGGAACCAGTAATAGATCTTTTTAAATATATTGTTTCAAATTAATAAGAAGAGTATTTTTAAATCATGAAGAGGATATTGATGCTACTTGACAGAATTACCACAAAGACTGGTGGAACTGTAGACCTACTTACATCTAGCTGATGACTGCAGAATACCCTTAAAATATGTTTGAGAGTGTGGAAAAGACTTTGCCTCATGCAAATATAGAATTCTCTGTGTTCAAGGAGGACTAAGAAAAAGAACAAACCAAAACCCAAAAACAAACTGAACCAACCAAAAAAAACCTCAACAAATTCTTCTCTGTGCAAAATGAAGCTAAGATACAGTGACAAATTCTGCTTAGGTAACAGGAGTCAGGGCAAGTGTCTCTTATGGTAGTCTTGAGACTTGTTCCAATTGTCGAGTAAGTGGCACATTTAAACATGCAAAACTTGACTCATCACTGGAATAGAAACAAGAGTATCCATGTTTAATACTAACACCAGATTGCAAGAGGAAAGGAAACCTTTGTGGTCACCTACAATTATTAGTATTCCAAAAATTATGGATCTCACAAACACTTACGGAGATAAAAGTAGAAGTTCTACTCCCACTCAGTGTTCCTGTTTAAGCTTGCAAGGACTATACAAGTCTCATTATCCACCGTATGTTAAAAGCCAATTATTTTACCGTCATACTTTGTTAAGTCTGTTGTGCTATAAGCACTCCCCATGTCTTTGTTCCCTATCCAAATGTGCTTTTCTCACATCCTGTTTACAAACAATATGTTGCTCTCAGTACCAGTGACCTAAACTTTTATGTTCAGATCTCTCAGTCTTTGCATCATCCACACATTGCGTATGATGTTTATTCTGGACCATTGACAAGCCTTTAAACACCGTGTGGCCACCCCTGATCAAGACCATGAGACCCGTGCCTTTTTGATGATTACTCGTCACTCATTTAGCCACTTTTCATTCATGTGGTATGTACTGGGATGATTTTGCATTGTTTCAGCTGCTTAATCAAAATTCTTTACCCTCCGAAGTCCCCCTTTGCCATAAAAGCCTTCCAACATCAATAGCTCTCTTATATCTATCAACCCAAACTATAATCTCCTCAAAAGAGTGTCATATCAGCTTTGCAATATCTCTGTTCCACAAGTCTAACAATTATTCTTACCCTTATTTCATTCTTTATAATTGAGTCCTCTATCAGCCGTGCTATTATTTTTGCCTAAGATGAACGTCAGTCTGAGAAGCCTATAATTACCATTGTAACCTCTTTCACACTTTCAAAATATTGGCTCAAAAATAGATTTCTTCTTATCTTCTTGAATTTTCCAGTTCCAGTTTTATTGAAAAGCAATGACAATGGTCCACTGAGCTCCTCAGACAGCTTTTCTATAACATTTGGACACCTATGATAAAGAAATGCTGATTTTAAAAGGTTCAAGGTTAGCAGCCTTTTTCATCCTCATTAACTGCTGAAACAAGGTATTTCAGCTTCAGCATCATCATATGGCTACCACCCTCTTCCACAGAGAAACAGGAAGAGCATTCTGGATCACCACTAACTTTGACTTGTACAAAGAAGCCTGTTATAAGCCCCGCCTGGGAAAGGCAGAAAGTGAGACAATAAGGGAGCAATAGATGGGACTCCTACTCAGGGAATAGCAAGGGTTGAAAGGAGAGATTGTCAAACTCTGAGAACCCAGAAAAGGCAAAGGAGTTTGCTTCCCAGGGTGAAGACTGCTAAAGATCTCCAGGGATTTGAAGAGACAGCAGCAATTTGGCACTTAAACACAATAGTGTGCTTAAAATGAATCCTTGCCAATCCAGAATCTTTATCTTAGCGATTTATTTCCACATCTCTAATTATTTACCGCCTTACAACTCCTCTTATGCTGCTAACTCCTATCTTGCCCTGGTAGCACTCTCTTCTGTGCTTCTTGCATCCACCCAGATGATATCACTGAATACCACTGAGCTAGGAAAATAGTTATCTTCACTAAAAAGAGGGACAGGTTAGCACAGAACTGAGAAAAGTAGCTTGATAAGTATGTAGCAGTAATGTTGACTACCTCTGTTTTTCCTGCAATATTACACACAATTTTGGCCTTTCCCACAAGCTAACACCATCACTCCAACTTTTTCCTCCTTAAGAAATTTTTTCAAGTCCTTAATTCCAATGACCATAGTTTCTTCCTTGTGCCCTTCTGCTTCTTTTACAAATACCTTCAATTCCTAACTTCTCATTTACATTCATTTATTCATTGCTATGAAATTCTTTTTGTTTTCCATTTGTTTTGTTATACATTACAGCTGCTTTCTCTCTGTTAGAAAATTACATCAAAAAATACCAATGGACTGACCCTGTAACATTTCACTCCAGACACCTAGTTTGATAAAATTTTAGTCAAAACTAGCATAGGACTCAGATAGGATGCCTTGGGGCTGGTCACAGGCCCAAGTGCAATGGCAAACCGCTGAGGTTTCTAGTTACCAAACCAGAAAAATTAAGACAAGCCAAAAAACCCCCAAAAACCAACCCAAAACAAAACAAACAAACAAAAAAAACCCAAAATAAAGAAAAGCTGCACACCACACTTTCCATTCTCAGTGCTAAAAACCAAAGGAATATACCCCTCAAACTATTTCCAAACAGAGACATATGAGCAAGGACTGCAAAAGTACAAAATCACAGAACGAGTAGTCTAGATCGCACTATATGCTTGCCTACATTAGCAGTGCTTGCTCAGTTGTAAATGTCTCGCTCAGTTCCAGCATTTTGTATTTTTAAATCTGTTCATCCAGCTCATGGAATGTCTCAGGAAGTGATGAGGGTCTCTCTGGGTGAGAGTGACTGACAGGTGCTGTGCAGGCACGTGTGTAATGGATGTCACAGACAACACAGAGGCCTCCTCAGAGAATGCCACTGGGAGAGACAGCTTGTCTTCTGGCAGTTTGTAAATAGAAATCCAGTGGGAGTTACATGGATTTGAGTTACCAGTCACTTTATTCCTGCCTGCTCTCTATGGGAATCGGGAGAATAAAAAAGTACTTTTCATCACGGCACTTCCCACCCACAGTGGAAGACAGTGTCTATTCAGAATAGACCGTTGCAAAGGATAATCTCTGTTTTGTTTTATCAACATCCCAATTGTGGTGTTCCAACTGCAGTTACAGCCAAACAGTTATCGCATACCTGGATTTCCGCAAAATGCGTTTTTATGGAGCACCTATTCTCCCCTCTTCTGAACAGAGCACATGCGTTAATGGTGGGTAGGATCCTGAAAGCAAAGTCCTTTAGAAAAGCAGTAACAGGGGCACGATTTCTACTGCATTTTTACTTAGTGATGCTCAGGCACTGGGCAGATAGAGTTCACAAAAGCTCCCTCACACATCAATGCAGACGGCATGCTTTCAATGTAAACTGTTCCTATTCGGGATAATGAACCCCACTGTATATTTTTCATTCTTTTTTTTTCTTTTTTTTTTTTTTGGAGGGGGGGGAGGGAGATGGGGTGTTATCCCTTTTATTCCCCATAGAACAGAAAAGCAAAGAGTGAAGTACCCAGAGTTGTATTCACTGAAACATGGATACCAGGGAAGTCTTGGAACACGAATGTAGTTGTTGTCTTTCAGGCTGCATCTCCTAAAGACAGCTGACAGGCGTGAGAAGCGTATTCTCTAAGGCTACATTCAGGAACTGGCACCTGACAAAACAGAACATCCACCTACAGAAAAGAGTCCGGATTTGTGAACGGCTAAAAGACAAAAAGCCAGCAGGTGGCACTCAAAAACACGTCCTAGTGCCTGGATGAGTGTGATCTTGTGCGCTGCACATGACAGCTCTTTTTCAGCAGTATCTAGCCTAAAAAACCGGACAGAAACAAACAAACAAACAAGGAAAATAAATTCCTGTTAAGCGGGGAGCCTGATTTTAAACCAAATATCACAGAAACTTCTATGAACTCTTAGTCGTTCACACAACCTGACCAGGAAAATTCACATTCTCTCTGTTCCATTTTCTTCTTCCCTCCATACCAGTGTGACTTGCCCGTGCAAAGGAGATTCCCATGTGGGATTGCATTTCTCAAGTCTCAAGAGGGAACAAATTGTATCAGTCTTCTGTGACAGGAACCTGCTGGTATGGGATTGGGATCTTTTCCCACTACCTTTGGAGTACCTATTCACCAATGTTGATGATTAGTTGTCTACTGTTCTGCTGCTTCCACCTCTTCCCCCTCCCCATCTTTCTTTCAAGATGTAGCCATTTGCTCAAATTAGCACGTGTCCAAGCTCAAAACAAAAGTTATTATCTTGCATTGATAGAAATTTATCACTGCTTTATTAACGATTGAATCGAGGTTGCTTCAGTTTGTGAAAAGATGTCACCGGCCTCCTCTGTCAATAAATAATAAGTCAGCACTGCCTGTCATTCCATGAAAGACACTGAATCCAGCCAGCCACTTCAAGCACAGCTCATTATTTATTCTCTTTCTTTTACACAGCCCACTAGCAAAACAGACTTCCTTTCATATTTCACAGTTTTTAAAAGTTTAAAACTCGACATTTACACGTTGGGAACTTTTCCTCCCCTAATTAGACTTCCTAAAAAAAAAAACCAACCCCCCAAAAAAACCCAAACCTAAAAGCAATTTGCAAGGTTAGATCATACAGATAAAATTTCTGTTCCTACATTTTTACAGTTCTTTCTCAAGACTTTCTCCTACAATTTACAGAGGACCTATATACGGGTCATTAAGAACTCCTAATACTCTTTCTAAAAGGCTAGCCGTACAACTTGATTGCATGAATTCCTACATCAAGAAGATCTAAAGTAGCAAGAAGGTCTAAAGTGGTAAGACAGACAATAATTTCAGAGAAGCCACCACAAGGGTAAAGTAAAAAATGCTTACAAGCTCCCCCCCTTTTTTTAAGTAGCCTTATTGTTCATCTGCTATTAGGGCACACTCAGCACAAAAAAGCAAAATAGCATATCCCTTCCCACCATCAAGAAATCAAATCAGAGCAAACCTCTTCATTCAGATCTATACAGTAGATAGTTTGTGAGAGAAAACTATAAGCTCAGAAGTACTTCAAGACATAACTCACAGAGTGGTTCAAGATCCTTCATACTCCAACCACAGAGCCAGTGCTGCTAAAATGTGTCCTGATAAGAGGGGGAAATGATACATGCTCAGATTTGATTTTTTAAGTGATACAAACCTATATTTTGTTCCTTCTAAATGGCCAGGAGGAATATTTCTGAGGTACCTTTTCTTTTCCCGCAGACAAGAGGGATAAATGTAGCATACATTGCCAAATTGGTTAAGTTCTGTTGCTTTTATTAAAATAATTACATTGTGTTTATATGCGGATAGGCCTAGGGATTTATTTTTTTTTTTAATGTTTTATTATTAGTTCCAATTCAACACTCAAAATGAATAAGTAAATAAATCTAATTCTAATTAAGGAATTTGTTAGCTGGCTTTACAAGGTGCACACTATTTTGGGGTAAGCCAGACTCAAATTTTACAGTCCTGATTAAATTACTCTCAACCGTGAGGAGATCATTTTCTTCATCACTGAGTCAGAGTTCTGGCATAACAGTTGGATTTCAAAGGCACCACTCAGAAATTGTCAGCCTGCATGGAATTCTTACAGATTTCAGCCTTTCTGTTTCGCAAGTTTCAATTTAAAGACTATTACTGCCCCAAGTACTCTGCTGCTCTTGTCTCACATAGAAATTTCATGAAGTTAAAAGTGAAAAGAGTAAGAGATTAAAATATTTATTTTTATTAAAAAAGAGAACAAAGCAACCTTTGCGCTTGTGTTTCCCGTTTTCCATAATTTTAGGCAGCAGATCCTTTCACGGAGAAATCATTCATGTTACTGTTAGATTACATACTTTGCTTAAAGCTATAAGTTAAATATCAAGTACAAGTGAACTGCGTTTTAAATATTAATTAGAAATTACATACCTACTGTACAGAGGATGGCAGGAAGGGCTCTACATCGATCTGACTGTTCAACTTCATCCTGGCTGACTTAATTACACAGCTTTTATTTCTTCTAATTTTTGCAACTGGATGGTAAATCTTCAAAAATTCTGCCTGTTTCATGAGCTTAAGGAACCTCACAATACACGAGTGGATTCAGGATTGCACAGCATTAGTGATTCACAGAGAACACATTGTGGCTGGTTAATGCCTTTTCCATTGGTGACAAGGCCATTTCTGTGCAAAAAGAAAAAAAAGCCCAAAGAAGAGAATCAATTTCCTTGTCCTTTTCTGCATTCCTGCACTGAAAGAAAATAAGAAAATTCAAATTTCAAAAATCTTAAGATTTAAGGATTTTTAATATATAAACATAGAATAACGAATATACCTATCTAGGTATTGTGTGCATATTAAACACATTTTCATATGAAAATAAATGTATCTCTTTGCACCCATTCTTGTGGGAGAATCCATATCCCCTCCCTGTCTTACAGAGATAAAAGTGTCCAGGATTTGTCTGTGTGTCCACAAACAAAAAAACCTTTGAGTAGGCACTGACTTGGTCATGTAGGTATTTTTTCAGACTTCGATAAGCACCAAATTTTCACTATTGCTAGTGATACACAGGCACTAATGAAACTATCACTGTTAAGCTGCTACAGTGATAGTAGCTTAAAGTCTGGCTCCTTCTTTATCCTGATGACAATTTCTACTTATAGCTGAAGGTATCACTGTTTTTATGATATCTGTCTTGATTTAAGAAGTAGAAAACCAGCATAATCAAAACCTTAGCACAGTAAATATCATTAGAAGGTTTGGATGCATAATGAGGAAGATATTTTCTTTCTCAATTGGAAATGGTGACAAATGCATGATATATAGGCTTATGGAATTCTAAAATGGAAAGTATTTTAAAAAGTTATAGAAGGCATAAGGCAGTTCCTCCTTGCTTAAGCTTTTTTGTACTTTTTTTCCATAGAAAGTTTTATGACACTTAGACTCAGTAAATGACATGAGTGTCAGAATATTTTTGCACAGGCTGTAACTCTACATGAAATGTTGACATTTGGAAAAATATTGTTTCTTTTAATCAGATTTTTATCAAAGAAACAGAGTTCTTCATTCTAATATGAGTGACTATAATTTGATGGTTCCCTAACCAAATCCTCCTACACTCTCAGCTTTTGATGCAACTGGTTTTTGCTTTGATACAAGTTATTTGCTTATAGAATAAGCCCTGCACCAAGTTAATGACATGCACAATAAATGCATCATTAACTTATGCTGGATACTATTCTCTTGCCTTCACATCTATTGTTGTTATCCTCCCACAGCACTCAAGCTAATTCTAATTGATGGTTTCCATCAGCAAATTAAAAACCAATATATTCCAGAATATAGTGATGAAAACCATACAGAATAAAACAATACATTCTTAGAGAACACCACACTTTGTTATCTTTATGGTGCAGAATGAGAGACAAATTAGTTAAAGAATGCTGTGCGAGTATTTTTATTGCTTTTATGATAATAAGAAGATAGTCCTTCTTTGTTCTGATTGGATGGTACAAATTCATTGTCCTCTTACAAATTATTGATTTAGTTGAAAATCAGCACTTGCATAATTTAATACTTACAGGTGTTTCCTTGTGATAGTTTACATTTGCAATTTAAATTGCAGTCAGAAAGCTTAAATGACTAATCCTCTGCTTGTAGGCACGCTCCTCTACGGAAAATAAAAATCCAGTGTCAAACACCCTTTTTTTAAAGAAATACATTATTGGTGAGAAATCTGTACTTGTCCCACTAAATGGAGACAGAACCAAAAGTTTTAATAGGAGCAGCAGAAGTTTGCAGGGGGTGAGGGAGGTGGGGGGTGGCAGTATTTATAAGCTAAGTTGCTTTAGTGTTTGACAGCAAAGCTAATTTCTGTTTGGTCTGCATACAGAAATAATTTCACGCTCTTACAGGAAGGACAGGAGAGGAGCTGCAGTTTGTTTTGGGCTAACCTGTGGCACTGCAAGCTGGCAGGGGACAGACCTAGCCCAGGCACAGTGGTACTCATGCCAGTGCCAATATTTGCCATCGGGAAATATTTTTGTACTTCAAAAGAGCAAAAGAGCTGAGGTAAGTGAGGGTGACTCAACACATACAGTGGTATGTGCATTAAGCTGTTTGCCTGCTCTATAGCTCAGTTTTACCTACAACAGTAGTACTACTACTTATGGACACCTATAAAGTTCTTCCTTCTGTTCTGTCATGCCTTGCCAGTCTAACAGTCCTCTTATTTCCATTCCACATCAATGTTTGTGGAAGTTCCCCATCCTCAGCCTTGCGTGAGTACAAAATATACAATGTAGATTTATGAGTGACATAATACTTTGCTAGCATGTTTCTAAGTAGTCCAGAAATAAACACTGTGGTTTTCACACTCCATGATAGTGTCTGATATTTTCTCCTATTTTTTCACTTAGTGCCATTAGCCCTGTCTCTGACCAGACTAAACTGTCAGATGACTTTACACAATTCCAACGCACTAACTGCACAACTAAACAACCTTCAGTGAGAGCAACATAATTAATTATTTTTTAATGAAAAAAAATACTATTTTAGGTGAAACATCTTTCCATTAATGTTTGTTGAGTTTGGCAGCTCTTGTAAATTAAAATAATCTATTATTTCCTGAATACCTAGTAATACAACCAAAAAAAAAAAACCACCCCAAATATCTTGTTTTAAGGTGTATTATACTCCATTCAAATTATTTTCCTGTATTTAGCCTTTAAAAATTAGCTGAAAACACAATTCTAGAGATGCAAATTCTCTCTACAAGATGCAGATCTTCAGGTCTTGCATGAGGGATGATTTAAGGACACATGCAATACAAAGTTATTAAGCCAAATTTTCAGTTTTAACCCAAAGCATTATTTAAAAATCTCCTCTTCAATTACAGCATGCCTTCAACAAATAATTCCTGCTTTCTAACTCCTGGATCAAACACTCCCTCCTGCTGTCCCAAAGAATTGGGGCAGGGCGCACAGGGAAAGAATTGATGCTTCTCTATGCTTACACTCTTTGCCCTTGAGCCTTGCAACTCTATTTTGAACACAATTTATCCTCTGTTAGAATGCCATCTGGAAAGAAGCAGCTATTTGTTTTTCCCAGATGGGTCTGTCACCGTTCTATACCTCTGAGAAGACGTGTGAGATGTAGCATTCAACTTGAAGAAGCCAGCAAAGAGGTTCAGGCAGTTACCAGATCCATTAGCATACAGCCTGTGAACCCAGTCTTTTGACCTTTTTCAAATATGAATTCAGTGCCATGTGGGTATAACCTGCTAAGTGACACTGCAATCAGATTCCATTGTGCCTTTTGAGCAAGTATGACCCTAAGAGCTTCAGGTGAATGAAAAAGGAGTAAAAGCATAGTTGTAAAAGCAACCTGAGTCTCCAGCAAACCAACAGGAGAGCTCTAGACTTACAGAACAGCCAGCAGCCAGGCAAGAGGTTTGAGCAAACACCAGCAGGATGCCATTCAGAGGAACAAATGCCATTTCTTAAAAAATAGATCACAGATTCATAGGGGGTCTACAGCTACCAAGCCACCCTGCAAGCAGCCACAGGCATTGATTCTTCTGTCAAAGTGCATCAAAGCAAAGGAGCTGCAAAGGGGAAGAGCACTCTAAAGGCTGGCAGAGACAGGAGGTGGTCGTTTCAGGTTACTGCTATTGAGAGGAAGTATTGTGCATGTGCCATTCATGTTTAGCACCCAATTAATATTTTAAAGACATTCTCAAGCACTTCTTATAATTTTATTATTTTTCACTTCTACTGTTTTAATGTCCTCTCTGAGAAACTTGAAAATCCAATGTCTTTTCCTATTAATTTTGTCCTTTTTCTAGTGACAGACTCATTTATCTGAGTTTCTTCGCAAGGCTCAAATGAAGGTATTTTTCTTTCCCTCTTCCTTCCTTGTTTGGACAGTCTGGCTTGCTTCATATGCAGAAGATAAAACATTTTAAAGCAAACAGCACAGCACTGCACAAAGAACTCAGCAGCTTCACCTCTTAACTTCCCAGGGCATGATCAAGAACTGAAGGATCTATTCCACTATAACGTACGCTTGTAACAACAGCAATGAAACAACAGGTAAGGAAAATAAAAGGATAGTGGTCTTGGGTAACTTGGGTCCAAGCATCCTGGCATTAAAATTTAGATTGCCAACTTAAAGCATCAGAACACACAAAGCCAGCTCAAGCAACCTAGGGCTCCCGCTGCAGGATTAAGGTAGAAATGCCAAATCCAAAGCTACAGTCCTGAAACCCCTAACCCAGCATTTGCCTAATTTGAATGTACCTTGAGTAGGGGTATACTCCGTGTTGGATTTCCCAGCTATGTTCTTTTGCAAGTTATTACTACTGCTTCTTAATCTGATAGGTGCTTTCTATGCCCAGAACTGCCTCACTTAAAAGATGCTGACACTTTTAAGGCAAACCAGTACACAAGCAATATAATCCAATACAGCCCTTCACTGTACAGTTAAAACACACCAGTTTGATATTTCTGTGAGGGTCTGAAAGTACCTAATATGACACAAAAAAATAGGTGGCAATGCTTCCCTAGCAGGCAATGAAAATGGCAATTCAAAGGAAAAAGCAAACAGGCTCTGAATTGTATTCAGGAGGACTGTCTCTGCTGACAACTGCAGAAGCCTTGCTAAAATAATTTTGCTGGCTAAATGAAATGCCTACAGTAAAGTGCTAATGTCAAGTGATACAAACAGTCCCCGTTTGTCCAAAAATGCAGAGAAATGGTGAAAATAGCATTCAGTAAGCTTTCATTTAATAACTCAGGTCCTCTTGCCTGGGTTGTTTGTCTTGTAGCCACTGACTGTTGACTGTAAATTGCACAAATGCTGCTGTAAGCAGAGAGTAGATGCTAATACTGCTCCTTCTGCAGGAATGCTTAAACTATGTGATTCATGGTCTTACTTGGGCAATCTCCTTTCTTGTGACTATTGAATACTTTTCTACATAGTGGATCAACTTCAAGGGCAAAGTTAAGATCGCTGTTGAGATTGCAGCCCCACTCCGAATACTGTATGATTCACATCACTTTCCTGGGGCTAATGAGAATACGTACGAAGCAAAGCAGCAGCTCTACAACTATCACCCCCAGCCAGCTCTGCTTTAGAAACAGATACGTGCTCACTGCTTAGAGAAGCTGCCTAGAAGCACCTGCCATTAGGAAATACTTCTTTAGAGTGGAGGTGGTGCAAATGGAGATGCCTAATCACAGGTCTGAGCATGGAAAAGAGTAAGAGGGTGGAATTTCAGGCACACAATTTATTTGTCGTTTTCTACTTATTAGTTAAGCGGTTTGCTATTCTCACTGTGTGATTTCAAATGACTTTTGAGCAATTTAACTTGCCCACACACCACGCACAGGATCACAGATCAGTTACCCAAGGATCTGTTTGCAGTATGTACCTTGCAGATATTTAAGTTCTTTATCAGAACTACCCGCAGTGGAAGCAGTCACTGCAAACAATCATGTTGTCAAGAATATATGACTGTAAGAGAGATAATACGTGGATAAGTGTGAGAAACATGGTTTGGCAGAACAATTGAAGGTGAGAAAGGGGGCTATTAAGGATTGTTGAGTTGCTTTGAAGCATGTATTTTCATCTGAAGAGGACATGGATTTGTTAATCCCAGGTGGTCAAGAGAACCAGCGGAATAATGTTATTTCATTTAATACAGCAGCAATATTAATGCATTCTCTAAGCCAGTATGTGACAAACTAACCAAACATTGAGAGACTGCCCAACAAAATGATTAAACTCGGAAGGTCGTGTAAGTTTACTACCCTCTCCCTCAGAGTATGATGTCTAAGTAAACTATAAAACTTCTAATTCCATAAATGCTTGGGAAAGCATGTGGCTTCCCATCATTAAGATAAAGATCATCTTCCTTTGATCTCACCTAGATCCTGGGATCCAAGATTAGCTATCCTGGCATCATATGAATATAATTGCTTTACAATTTGACATACCTTAAGGACGTGGCAGAATTATGGCTTATTCTCCAGTGCAGTGAGGAAAGAATCCCTTACATTTGTGTTTTGTTTAACTTCCCTATTTTAATAGAACAAAACCTGTCTGCTTACCTTTATTTTATGACACAGGTAGGATATCGCAAATGCCATGCATTCTTTCCCTAGTAAAACTACTTCACTATCTTTTAAAAGCCAAACTCACAAATACAGCAACTTTTCCTCATTACTCTTTGTAGTTATTAAATCATTAAAGAAGGTGTTGTTATTATCATCTAATATTCCTTTTCCTAATGCCTTCATCAGAGAAGGATTTGTCACTTAAATGTAAACCAATAGTAACGTTTTTAAATATCACTTCTGTAATAGACTTTGGTCCTGAAAATTAACCTTTCAGAAATAAAACTCCTACAAAACCCTGCTATCACTGCTTCTGTTTCCCAAGATATTTCTGAGTAGTTAGCATTTCTCTGTGTTCCTTATCTATCACCTACTTTTAAAAGCCATTATAAATTTTTTAATGTTTTTTAAAAAGTTGTCTAATTTTTTCATAACTTTTCTTTATCCAATGTATTATCTTTCCATGCAGAAAATGTACTAGCTGCTGTTACATGGAAGAAGTACACGTGCAGTGTACTGTAAAAGACTTTATTCTTTCCCTTTTATTTAAAAAGCAAGAAACTGCTGCTGCAGAAATGTGTTGGTATTTGGGAATAAACCACCCTCCAAAAAAATGAAGATTGGATTGACACTTTCATGCAAATTTAAGCCAGAAGAATCCAAATAGAAAGGTAAGGTGACAGAAGCCAAAAGTGATTGTATTTCACAGCATATGAACTGAATTTCAGCCTGTGGCCTTCACTCCCCACTGCTCTCTTTCTTTGCATAAGGCTCATATTTTTCAAATGATGGTTATCCAATCTTAAATGGATTACTTCAAAAAAATCTGCTGAAAGTGATATTTTGTTCTATGTGAATAAATACAAAGGTTAGTTGCTATCTTTTTTTTTTCTTTCTTGAAGAGAAATGAAAAGTCATTTTCCTAACCTCATTAACTCTCTTTCTAGTAGTACAAAAAGGTACCTATGTCCCCTAGAAATATCCCATATTAAAGCACCATGTGAGGAAATGAATAGTAAAGGATAAGCATTAGCAGGGAGGATATATCCAGACATCTGAGCACTGTCTCCAAGGTATCCAATGTTTGTGCAGCCTCTAGAGTGGCATTCCATTAGCCAACATGTTTATTTCATCCACCCTACTTGAAATCACAACTGAGTAGTGATGTTAGTAGAAATTAGCTTTATCATGAAACATGCAATACCATGAGGTTTTCCTTTCTTCCTGTATCCAAATGGACACTTGAGGATTTTGACTTTTCAAAACAAAACAAAGCAAACAAAACCTCCATCAACTGTGTAACTAACGAAGACTAGTCTGATACAGCCCAATGCCTTCAGGGCCTTCGCAGAACACCACAACAAATCCTGACTTTTACAATAAACACACATAAGACAGCGAGCTAGCTGCTGCCACACAGGATGTATAACATGTCAGTGCTACCAGGCTTTTTTTCCCTGGAGATGGTAGCTTTTTTCCTCTTTGCATTCCACTTACCAATTCAGAGTGGGGGCAGAGGGGAGTTAAGAATGTTGAAACTTTAACCCTTCTTCCCCATCTGATAGAAATTGGCTGGCAAGCTTCAGAAGTTATTGGAGAGACTGATGCAGAGTGGTCTTAAACCACCATTTCCTCAAGAAGCCCAGTAAAAAAAGTTTTGCAGATGTGATGAAAATATTTCGAAATACAACTACATGCACACTGAGAACTTAAAAAAGAGAGACAGCTCAAGTCTTTTGAAACTGTTGTATACTTGATTTCTATATTTAGGCAAAAAGAAGTCCTATTAAAAAGATTGAAGAAATGGCAATAATGAATACAGAATATCTTCATGAAATCTGGCTACCCATTTTGCTTCACAAGGAGCTTTACTATGCTCAGATAGGAAAGATTCCAAAGCACCTGTTTCTTATAGTGTCTAGATATCGAGAAGGTGTCACATAAACCTAGCTTATGCCTTCTTGCTCAAGGAAGAGCTTAAATTCCTTGTGCAGATAGTGCTACGTATGTTACCCCTGCAGTACAGAAGTACAAAAAACAGACTGCAAAGGCTTTAAGATTCACTACACTTGCTTTTCTTCTTAACTAGTACCCTCTTTATAAGGATGCAGTTATTCCAGTGGTCTTGTTTGCAGACATGAGGTCAAAAAATAGCAGGATAGAAACACTTCGTGTGATACGTACCCAACATGAATATCTCATTCTGCAAATTATACTCAGAGGAGCACTTGCAAAATTCTACAAGCTTAATGTGATTGTAAGAGTATCTGATGAACTACATAAAACGCACACATTCATATAAAAAATCATTAGCAGGTCATGGATAATTCACAGATAGAAAAACTGATTAAATCCCAAAGAAGTTATATACAATAGATGGTTTGACCTGCTCTATTCAGCACATGCATATTGCAGAAGTCAAGTATATTGGCTCTTTCCTGACACTTCATAGATATTTGCGTATATTAGTCCAACTCTTCTGTAGATTAGAGTAAGAAAGAGATGTTAACAAGCTGTTTCTGAAAAATCCAGCAATTTCAATGATTTGTAAGCCAAAATACAAAAATCCTTCAAAGGTTCCATTAAAATCTACTTTAAATCTTTTCTTGAATAAGCTATGGAATACCAAACTAACGGTATTCTATATTTTTATTGGAAAAATGCCTTCATTGTTTCATAACAGCAGTTTACAGGTGCTCATTTGACTCTCTAGCCAAAGAAATTATAATAGGGTTATTCAGAGCCCTGTTCCAGTAGAGTTAGTCCATGTGCAAATGCCTATTGATTTCAGTGGAACTCCTATTACACTATCTGTAATGAAGTCTTATTTCTTTCTCATTTAAAATCCTTACTGCTGTGTTTGCTCATTTTGTTTTATTATTGGCTCAAATTGTTGTGATACTAGAGCTAACATACCCAGAGTAAATCTATGAAATGAGAGAGACTACAAATCAGAACACTAATGATAAAGATGGTCATTCACAAGGCATACCTTGTCAGGCATTATTTGCTGTTAATGGAGCCATGTTGGCTGTCACCAATCACCTCCTTTTCCTTGTGCCTCAGCGTCATATACAGGAGGATCTGTTCCATGATTTTGCTGAACACAGACGTGACACTGACCAACCTGTTTGAAAACAGAGGTTATATTTCCTCTTTTCCAGCCAGCAGGAACTTCACAAGACTGACACAACTACTCAAATATGATGGTTAGTGTTTTAGACACTTTCTCTGCCAGCTCTTACAGGACCTGTGCATACATCTCATCAGGATCCATGGACTTGTGCACCTTCAGGTTCTTTAGATGG
>JBCJKH010075729.1:15917-33611 GCA_039877255.1 Loriculus beryllinus | reverse complement strand
TTAAAGGTTTGGCCTTGTTTCATTCTGTTTTAGTTATTGGTTATATGCCTGCAGGGTGACACCCTCCAACAGATGCATCTTGAAGCACTTATAGCACTGAGTGTGACAGAATTTTACTAATACTAATTAAATACTAATACTAATTAAATACTAATACTAATTAAATCTGGGAACATGAAAGTTTGTAACACATCCAGTATTTTATCCAAGGTCTTGATGACCTGTCAAAAGACTACAGCCACTAACATACCAAAGAGTAAACTATGAGAAAAACGAGCCTACCACAGGCGTCAAAAAAGACGAGTTCCAGACTTTTCCACAAACCTTGCTTTATATATGCCATGTCTTGTGATTCTCAGACCATTGTGTAGAGCATCATTCACTGAGGGAGTTATTCTGATTAATAAATTTTTGAGTATATATTCTTGAAAAGTCTTTTGTAAAGGTATCTCTTCTAGGAAAAAAAAAATGTATTGCAAAAGGCACCAGTTTCAGAGGCATGTTACTGTCAAACAGGCTACCCTGAAGCAGCACAGCTCTCAGCAGGGCTAATTTGCTTACTCCAACCAAGAAGCCTTTTACCAACCTACTAAAACTATCTGTGTGACATTACATGGGTGTGAATAAATGCAGCTCTAAGCAACTCGTAAAATAAAATATTTAAACAGATAAAAAGCCCCACCTTGAATTTAGCATCCAATTATACCTGGTTTACTCTCTAACTTAAGCTAACCTTTCTGTAATTGGCAATCATAAGTCTTATACTCCAGCAGCCGTTTCCCTTCATCGTTTTCAAATTATAGTCTATTACCAACTAAAAACATTAAAAAAGAATCTGTTACGATTATGACTTTTTCTATTTTAGTCCTATTTTGATTTTTACTCATTCACATGTTTCCTAGGCTGTCATAAACCAGATCTTCTAATAAATGCCCTTTCAATATTTTAATATAGTCATCTGAATTCAGAAAATCTTTGTTATTATTCTTCTTTGTTGTGAAGTTAAAGAACTGAATCTATTTATTATAGCTGATTTTGGAAAGTTAGTGCTTTCTTGAAATAGTATGTCTTCTTCCACATAATAAAGATCTCTTAAAAATGTGGGATGACCCTGTGTTTTTCACAGTATCCTAACGGCAACTCCATAAACATAACTGTCAGATATTTCAAAGTGTTGACCAATGCTGTTTAATGTATTCCAGGTTGGCAGTCAAGTTTACTGGGCAGATTATGACTTAGTATTGACACTAGAAATGCTCTAAGGTTTGTTTAACTCTGCTTTGGTAAAGTATAAACCTTGACTGAACAAATTTAGAGCAGTTCAGAAGGAAAGCTGCATTCATGGCTGAATGCAGAAGATGTGCGCTACAATGGGCACTAGACAACCAGTACTCTGTCATTTCATTGCACAAAATAGCAAAATTCTTAAAGGAAATATTTTCAGCTCCAGCCTAGTTAATAATTTTTATTAGACTACCTTGGAATTCTGTAGCTGCTGACATGGAGACTCCTTGAAAAATAAGAAAGCATTCAGAAATATAAGTAGTTATATCAAAACCAGCCCATATATTGTAAACTAAGAGTATTATTTAGGCAAAGCATATGAATGAAAACTTCACTGAGTTCTAGAATTTGAATTAAACGCAGTTATCTGAAAATCATACCCTGTGCCAGCACTGTGCAAGCAAGAGGGGGCTTGAGTACACTACTAGAGAAAGTTGAAACGTTTCAATTACATATTCTGTGCTTTCTCTTGCGGTTTCATTTTTAGATTTGATCATTTCTTTGACAGTAACACACTGTTTTATCCATGATACTTTTCTTAATCAGTCTGATACAATATAAAGCTGTAAAAAACAAATCCAGAGAAACATATTTTAAACTAATGCCAATAGTCTAACATTAAATTCATTTGCATTTGGGTATGAAACCAATATAAAATTCACACTTATGTTTATGCCTAGCAGCTTTTATAAATAGAAACTGTGTAGAAATTTTCTTTACTATGTTTAAATATATTCTTCTAGTTCAAACAAGAATGACCATTTGGAAGAAGTCAGCAATTCCATCTTTACTTTTATTTCTGCATATTAAGCACTTGTTGCCTCCAAGTTTCCCTAAAACTCTGAACTACATAAGTTATTCTTTATTTCTCAGCCTGAACTACTGCATACTTGTTGCACTGCTTAAGCAAAACTGCATGAGCAAGATATCTCTCTACCTAAACTTGTTGCAGGCAACATAAACATCAAAATATAAGATAATAAACTGCTAACTGAGAAGCAAATGCCTGATACCATTTCTTTTTTTAAGAAATTTATTACCAACCATTACCTACTATGCCATGAAATCTCAGCAGTGACAAAAAGTTATACTGAAAAAAACTATCTTGGAACTATGTGGAGTTAATCTACACAGCCAATACAGAAGACAGTTTGGTTACCAAAAGCAGCCTTGTTTTGGTAAAAAAGTTTTGTAAATTCTCCTGTTTACCTGCTGCTTCAGAAG
The DNA here is from genome assembly GCA_039877255.1 of Loriculus beryllinus. Classification (NCBI taxonomy): domain Eukaryota; kingdom Metazoa; phylum Chordata; class Aves; order Psittaciformes; family Psittacidae; genus Loriculus; species Loriculus beryllinus. The sequence continues at coordinate 31,103 of JBCJKH010075729.1, read as the reverse complement.
TAGAATTTTTTGCTTGATGTGATGATGTGACTCATTCAGGTAAGGATCAGCTCCTTGCAGAAGAATTTAAACTTTATTAAAGCTAATTAGAAAATTACAGATGAACTGGCTAACAGGAGATTGTAGAGGCACGTATAAATAAGAAAAGATTTTTAAGAGCAACAATCTTTAGGCAACACCTGAACAGAATATGAAGAATTATATAACAGTATAAATAATTAAATATTATTTTTTACTAATACGGCCAACAAGGGGTTGACAATGCCAAACTCTGATGTTTGAAAGCTACAGTGAAAGCATACTTGCATCAGATCACTCTTTTTACTCCTTGAAGGTAAAGCATTAAAAATTCAGGGGGAATTTTTGGTAAGTCAGCTGCTTATAAATTACATGAACAAAAAGTGACCAAAGCCAAAAACGAGGCAAGCTTTACACTGAAATTAGAAAGCTAAGGAAAAGCAGCAGCAAAATATCACTACCACAGCCTTTTTCCTCTTGGTGAAATCCTGGCGTGTAAATCAGTGTGGCACCAGTGATTTCAAGGAAGCAATGCTAAGTTCCACCTGATCTGAATCCAGTGCTGATTCTGTGCTGAGTAGGAGGTTGGACTGCGTTCCTCAGGGATCCTATGATTTTAGTTTGTACTACAGCACAGTATAGATGCTGACAGGGAAATTCATAAATATAAGGACACAAAAGAGAGAAAAATGGAATTTGGTGTTTTGTGCTCCTTACTGCAGAGGGAAAAATAATAAAGCAGTAATCCTGATTTAAAAGCCTGCCCATCTCTTTATCACATCTGTAAGGAAGATAGCATGTCAAAAATTTTGCTGAGGCCAGCTCACCAGGCATTTTAAATTCCTCTCCATTTTAATGCATTTTATATATGTTAGGTGTGATCAAAGAGTAGTTTGGTATGTCTGTTTAATAAGGGGCAGATCTGGTTTGAGTTTTCTGGGGCAAGAATGTGGGAAGTACATTTGTGTCATAGTAATTAAGCAGTCTAATTTGCATGCAAGAACCTATATTCCCACGGCACTTAATTCTTAAAGCAAATGATACTGGAAACATTCTTTCCCCTGAAATATTCCTTTACTATTAAGATTTCATCAGCAGTGACTAAGAAGATTGTGATAATCATTTCATGCTTTCATTGGATTAATTACAATTTATTACATTATTTAAAAGTGTTATTTCAATTTTCCTCAGCAGTAAAGGTATAAAGGTGTTTCAAGCAAACTATCATATTGTTCATCAACATTAGAAAGCAAGTCATTAGATGAAGGATAATTTAATCAGCTTTTACCTTATTCTTGACTACTAATAACCATTATGTCAATGTCTGTAATGCTAGAAATGAAGAAAGAAAACAATAAATGCATATTTTTCAAGCTCTTGCTGAAAATCCAGCTGTAACTAAGGGTATTCAATATTTAATTTTAAGACAAAGCATGTCAAAGTCTGGTGTCATCAAATCATATATATTAAACTTTCTATCAAGTTTTGGATGTCAAAATATGATCAAATTGATATTTCCAATGTGAAAAAATAGCATCTTTCAAGACAAATATCTATTTGCATCTAGGCATAATTTATAGACACAAATAACTATGCTACATGAGGGGGATAATTTTATTTAAAAGCATTTTATGGGTTTGTTTGGCTTGCAAAATAACCTTGAAAATGTAAAAACTGTAAATGACTATAGACTAAGTCTACCTTTTGTCTCTGTCATTGCTGCTTGGCCACTGGTAAAAAAAAGCCTTTTATCTGCTTCATTGCTATAGATTACATAGAATAGATATCGGAATACTCAGAACTCAGTTCTCCAAAATAGGGGGTTTTAAATAGCTGAAAAATAATAATCACAATCCCCTTAGATTAGGGACAATATCAAAGGTTAAACTTAAATTGCCTCCCCTCCATATCCACATTAATGACATTATTGTTGCAGCACCTCTGTTTGGGAAGAAGAAGAAAATTTTTGTCCAGTTATGAAAACCAATATGAATCTTTATGTCTTTGTCAAGTGTGAATACATCAATTTAGAAAGCAAAGACTGATAGAGTATGTCTTAAATCAATTCTACAGAAATACTACTAAACCTTAGAACTCAGTGGCTAGCAACTGGAGTTCTATGCATTAAGAACGAAGTACTTAGAATTTTTCAATAGAATCTACGAAAAACACATAAACCTTGAATCTTTTTTTACATCTCATTAGAATGCTGCAGTATCACTAATTTCTGAGAGTCCTGATTCAGAAACATGCAGCTGAGATGAGAGGCAAGTCCAGAAAAACATCATCCAGAAACACAGATTTGAAAAAATAGCTAAAGGCTGCTTTTCCTTATCTTCTGTGTAGGATAACGTAATTTTGATGTATTGCCTGTTTTTGAAGACAGGGATTAATTCATGGGGATTTGTTCAGGAAAAATGCCTTTTGAAAGCAGTAAACATCAATGTCTCAGTGTAAGAAGAAATCTATGTAGTTGTCATATGCAATATAAAAGGTTGGCCTTTCACTACACTTTGTATTCCTGCCATGCAGATACACATTAATGTACCAGCTATAGCACTCTTGTAAAAACATCTTTTCCAGTTCTTAATCCAGCCTCCTAGAAATAAGTGGCTGACACTAAACCCCTTCAAACAGCTTACACTCTCAAGTGGGATTTGTGCTTTATATGTACTTGTCATCGTAATAGAAAACACACTGTCCTAATGCCACATTTTTAAAGTAAGGAGGGTCCTTTACAACAAAAGTACTAGTAATTCCAGGATTTAAAAAGTAATGACAGTAAGATTTCTCATAAGGATGGATTTTAACAAATCACATTAAAGGATTCCATGCTTCCATAAAAAAACCAACAAAAAACAAAACATGAATTTAAATGCAAATAAGGATGAAATGCAATGTGTTTGTAAAAGCTTGGCATGATTATGAGAAAAGGCATAATGATGCAATAGGGCTGTGAGATTACCTGTGGCATTTACATTCACAAACCTCACAGGATTCCACTCAAATCTATGAATCTCTGTATATGTACACAAGACTGAAAACTTCAGTGGAAACTTCAGTAGAAAGCTGATAATTGCTTTATTTATTCTGTCTTGTACTCCAGTTTTTAAAAACTTCTGTCATGAAGCTAATAATCCCTGGTCACTGATTTAAGTGTAGCTCTACTGAACAGGTAATCATTCTTCAACAGAAGAACTTGGATTCACAACTGGTTGTCACGTCACTCTGTCAGTGAAGTTAGCTCAAAAATGTCTGTTATAGTGGATGGAGTCTCATCATTGAGGAAACTTTTAGTTTGAACAAATGAGCATTTATATATATCAAGAGCTTAATGGGAAAACACAATGTCCATGAACTCTGAAAAATTATTCTATAATCTTAAAAAGGGGGAAAGAGCACTGTGTCAGTTTAAGAAAGTCTCTGTTAAGAAAGGTCGTTGATATGTAAGTTGTCCTTAAAACCAGTGGTAAAGTTTAAATGCTACACACAGCTGTTTTTTCGTTTTGCTTTTTTTTGTTGTTGTTGTGTTGGGTTGTTTTTGTATGTGTTTTTTGTTGTTGTGGGTTTGTTTGTTTTTTTTTTAATTTATTTGTACATTGAAGCTAAGGTCATAAGCATTAATAAGTATTAAATAGCTGAACTGATATAACAATCCCTGCCTTTTAAAAGGAGTAATCCTTTTCTCTCATGTACCTTCCCCTTCTTTCTCCCTCTCTTAGAATTATTTATTTCTGAGTTAGCTTTCTGCCACTTGAATGGTATCATTTGGCTTACCAAAGAGATGAAACAAGATGAGGCCCAGACAAAGAGGGGAAAGTGGAAGGAAGGAGTGCAAGGTCCAGAGTGAAGGAAGACTTAAGGAGAACTGGGACTGTTTAACCATATCCTGTTACAAATTGACATACCTCAAGCAGAGAGACATTCAATATCCTTGAAATGTCAAACCTGATACATTAGTTGGGTGAAAACTCTGTATTGAAGTGACTATATCATCACAGAATCATAGAATGGTTTGGGTCGGAAGATCATCTAGTTACAAAACCCTGCCGCATGGAGGTTCACCTTCCACTAGACCAGGTTGCTCAAAGCCCAATCCAGCCTGGCCTGGACCATCCAGTTCTCTGGGCAATCTGTTCTGGTTTCTCACCACCTTCACAATAAAGCGCTTCTTCCTAATATCTAATCTAAATGCTCCTCCAGTTTAAAGCCATTCCCTTTGTCCTATCTCCACATGCCCTCGTAAAAAGTCCCTCAAGGTATCTTGTGGGCCCCCATTAGATATTGGAAGGCTGCTACAAGGTCCCCTTGGAGGCTTCTCTAATATGGCCTCTAATACTCAAAATATTAATATAATAATAATAGTAGTAAGCATGCTGAAGTGGGATGGGACTGTAAGACAGATCTTGTTCTGTCTGTTTGCTCATGCTGCTGCTGCAAGCCACATAGTACACTATAATTCTCAACTTCAGGCTTTATTGAACATTTATCTGACAGTGGAAGTCAGAGTACAAAACAAGCAATTGAACTAAATATTAATTCTCAGGAGGGAATGTTATGCAGACAATCTATACCTCGGAATCAAACCTAGACATTTTCCCTGCGTTCAATGGCAGTGTGTGCACTCAGTCTGAAGTCTAGGAGCTTACAATAACTGCAACACATAAATGATATCTGGAGATATGTCAGACAAGATGCTTGGACAGATCATAAAATAATAAAAGACCACAAGGATCCAACTATCAGAAAAAATATAGCCTATTTGGTTTTAAAAATACACATTACAAAACCTTTAGCAGTTTCACTGGAGCAAGATCGGCAACCATAAGTTAACATTTCATACAAAATTAAAACAACAACTTTCTATTAGGAGACTCAAACAGCCTGTTTCATTGCAGCCACTGTAATGAATACATTCCACTAACAGAGCAAAATTCTTCACTGACTGGTGCAAATCCTAGAAAATTTCATGTCCTCTTTGCAAAGGTAAAAAAGGGGCAAAGACACCACTTAGCTATCCTAACTGACAAGTCACCATCACTAACAGCATGGCTTTGATAACAACATGGATTCAATGGAGCCGTTACTGGTTTATGCTGGAATATGCTGGAGGTGAATCAGAATAAGACCTTGGGGTTTAAAGCTGAGTGCAAAACAGGAAAGGAAAAAAATCCCCTGGTGCATATTAACACAATGTGATATAGATCTATCATCTACAATGCATTGGCTTGCTTTTAACTCTTAGCCTACAGCCAAATCAATGTTAACAGTTTGTACTGGACAGAGACCAATAGCTAAACTTCTTTTTCTCTTTCCTGTTGCTTAATAGGACTACAAATAATGGTTTAAAATTACTTGACCTACCTATGTGACTTCCAGAGCAGAAACCAAAGTAAAATAAATGATCAAAAAATCTTTCACATTGCAAAGCAAAATATCTCTGAAATACACAAAAAAAAAAATAATCCAGAAATACCAACAGTCTGTAGTAACTGCAAGAGACCTGTCTGATCTGCAATCATGTAAAGAGAATTTATGAGTCTATTTTTAAACAAATTCAAAAACGGGAAAGAAAACTTTTCAGTATGCATACATGTACTGTGGATCAGTTACCACCACTCTGGCATTGCAACGCAAGTATAAATCTGGTTAACCAGCTAATTAAGCAATGTTGTATCTGCTGTGCACTGCTAGAGAAACTAAACAGCTGGAATACAATGATAATTTTGGTTCTGTGCAGATTAGAGCTGATGTGTTTATGGTCTTTAACAGACAACCCTTTCTGATATTGTTATGCGAAGACCCACAACATCCCCCCAACACCCAGAACTCTACATAAAATGAACAGTGCAAACCTAATAAGTGCATTACAAGAGAAGCATGAAATTTGTTCTTAAGGCACAATTCTCAGTTTGAAACATATCTAAATGTTGGTACCGTTTCATACCTGCTCTGCACTTACTATATGCAATACTTAGAAATGCATCCAAGTTTAGTACAGTGTTTAAATATTTGCTCAATTTCAAGAGGAGTCACTCATACACCTCATGTGCATTGCTGAAGTGAAATTTATGCTTATACACAAAATAGAACCGTGATGATTATAGTAATAATGGTAACTGATTTCTTGACCAAGGAAAGATTAAAGATTTCAAAAGAAAATTTGACATGCTATACTGTCTAGGAAAAAAAAACAACACATGTTTTTATCGGTACAAGGTCTGATCTTCTGTTGAACCGTTATAGTCTGCAGTGAACACACTAATAAAACGCTACTGCATTCATAAGTACAAAGACAGATTAAATAGCTAAAACCTTCCCAACCTTGTCCAATATCAGACTGAAATGATAGGAATTTTCCTTTGGTTATATTAAATGAATAATGCAAAGAGAAAGTAAATTTTTGTATTCAATTCTTGCTTTACTTATGTAAGTATAAGGAAGATTGTTGAGTTTTAAAATCAAAATTAACTTTTTATACAATCCTATTATTCTATGTTGCTAGTTTCATTTCACTGACACATAAGTCACCTTTACTAGTATCTGCTGACGAGAATTGGTAAGACAAAAATGTGCTAAAAGGGATTTTTGGCTTTGATAATACTAATTAACTATTTCTTATACGTATTTTTTGTTAATAATGTCTTTTTGGAAAACAGTTCAGTTTTTTTCCTCTTAATGTCAGTTTTCATTACTTACCTACTGAAATACTTAATTGTCTAACATAATTTTAAGTATTGTGAAACAGGTACAATATTTATTAATCCATGTTTTTCACTACACTGGAAATAAGAATCAATAGTTTTTGATTATATGAAGACATAATAGATTGAAATGGTGACACACGTTAGGTCAATTAATATGAAATGAGTTCACACAAGGATAGCTAAGAAGAGAGAAGAGTGGCATAGCTTTCTACTGGAGCTACAGAGAAGCTTTATGCTCCCTATTTGGTATCTAGAAAAGAACACGAGTTATGAATCTAGGGTGTTTAAGAGTAACTAAGCCAGATTCCTTAGAAGGAAGCAACACAGGGCATTTGTAACACAGAGCCTCTCCAGATCATACTGTCATCTATACATTTACATATAATATTTTTCTACTATGCATAGTTATGTGTGCAAACTGCTATTTGGTTTTTCACTAAATAATAAAAAATGAAAGAAAAGCACAAATGATATGTGCAAAAAGTTTAGAATAATGCCTTTTATTTCAAGTTGGTAATTAAAGCTATGTCAGTAAACTTCTTCCAGGAGATTTTAGACTGTGAATTGTACAGCAAATGTGTTTGGAGCCCCTTTAGCTTATACAGAATTATGAGGGATTCATTTTAATTCCAAATTTTAAATTTGTAAAAGTTAGGAAGAGCCATTTCCAAAGAGAGTTAAGCATGTAACAACTTTCACCTTTCAAAAAATCAAAGATCTCTAAAGGAAAACTTACTCATCCATGTACTGCAAACTACATCAATTCATAGAAATATATGCAGACCAACTTAATCTAGCTAGCTGTAACAATGAAACTACAGCACTATGAGCTATGAGATTTTTCAAAAGCAAGAAAGCAGTCAATCCCACAAGACTCAATAAAAATTATAAGTGAATACAAACATCCATTCAACAACTTACCTACATAACCTAACATAAGCGCTCTCTACTTTCATTTCAAATGAAATGATGATGACCTTCTTAATGCTCCCATCTATCCATAACATAATATGGCTGACAAAGAGAGAAAAAAAGACACACAAAAGTACAAAGTAAAACTTCTGGTAAGATCTAAATAAATAGTTTACCTTACAAAAGCACAGCAGAAGAGAACTAATTTACTTTAGCAAAAGAAAGGTCGAGTCACAAATGAAAAGTAAAATAAAAAACCACCCCAAAATTGGTCAAAATGGACCCAAACAGGAAAGAAGTCATTAACTGAAGAGACCTAGCAGTACTATTGTACATATAATAAGATACCCCACACAAAACACTCTTAACCTACCCATCTTTCTGACACATGCAGCCCTGAAACAGCACTGTTACAAACTAGAGAAAAATTCAGTTGCCAAATTGAGGGCATATTTCCCTAGGAAGTATCCAGATTGTAGGGAATTAATACCTTCTGTGCTTTAGAGAGAAGGTGCATTACCAAAAAATTTTTGTGACTTGTGTCAAATACACCTCCTTCATCTCCTCAGTATTGTTATTTGCCAGTATGATCTTCTGTTCTAGTTCTGTAGCAGAAACAGCGTAAAGCAGCTGTCTGCTTATATAGGTGGAGATATAAAGTACTACCATTTATTCATCAGTTCAACAGTTTCATGTGACAAGCAGGTATTTTGCATTTCAGATACTGGAGGCTTCTACAAGAAACAGAGTATACTTAATATTTTTCAATACTGAAGATCATACACAATGAGGATGGAAATACCTACTATTTTGTTCAGTCAATGTTTAGATTATGCTGTACATATACAGTCAGAGCAGGAGTTTCAGGGCGTCAAAATAATCTGTGTAGGTTGCTGAGGAGTTTACAGAGTAAATGGTCACAGTTGTCTTCTCTGCCCCTCTTACAGAGCCTGAATCTGCTACTTATCAGAAAGAAGCTCCCGATTCTCTGCAAATCTGATCCAAATGTCTGAGAAACCAAATTCAGTGCTAAACACTGGTGATTTATTTTATATTCTGAGCAGTTAAGTTTAAAGTAGTGCATGAAATAGGGGCTATTATTTATCACATCATGCCCTACCTACCACATTAATATTCTTGCTTTAAGACTTCTGTGTGTGGATGAGGTAATTTAACCAATAGCATTGCAAGACTACAATACCATAAACCTTGGCTGCTACTGTGTTGAAGAAACTAAAAGAAACAGTTCTGTATTTGAAATATGGGCAACATTTTGAGATTTTCTCTTGGAGACCAATACCATTAGAAGACAATGTCTTTGCTCCCAGGATCTCTCTTGCAGAGTAGCTGAGTCTGTTAGAAAAACAAAGACCATCCATGTAGAATATAATCCATATGTAGTATTACAGAGTAATTGCAGATGTATAGAGGTTCATAACATTAATATTGTCTCCAACCCAAAGTGCAAGCTATTAGTCTAAGTCAGTTATGTCATGATGGAACGTCATGATGGAATGTCAGTTATGTCATGATGGAATCTTCTTCCCATTCTTGGAGCTCATTAATTAAACTTGGTATAAAGAAGCACTGGTCAAACCACGTATTAACTCTGCTTGAGAATAATTTACATGCTTATTCTGAGTACAAACAGCAGCTGGAATAAGTAGGACTATGTTGATTATAATAATTTTCATTGTGTTCTTTCAAAATAATGACCAATATACACAGAAATTACCTATGTTGAGAGAAAATGTGGGACAGATACTATTGAACAAATCCCAAACATACCTACAATTTAATCTGCAACCCTCTCCCTATAAAATCATGCTACAAAATCCTGAAGAAACACACAGTTCAGTATCTTTAAAACTAATTTCTGCATCAAATCACGCAGGTCTATTGGTCTTGACACTCCTAGCAGATCTGCAAATTTAACAGAAGCAGTATTTTGTTTGTAGTTCTCCCTCACACTATTAACATTTGAATAGGTACTGATTAGCATCATATACCAGTTATTGGTAATGCTAAAGATATGGTCCAATTAAAAGACTGTTACGATGACCAGTATATTTACTTCCACCTCCCCTGCATCTTCCACTTTCAAAAAATACCCTGAATTGTAAAATGTTCTATTATGCCTTTCACTTTCATGAAGGATGATGATGGCCTTTTTCTGGACTGAGTTGGAAGCTTGGCAGCGTTTTAAATGTAACTAACTGCTTTCCCAGGTGTTACTGGCAGTTGTTAACTGAAGGCCAAGGTTTAATACTATGGTAAAATAAAACTAACACAAGTTCAACCTATTCAACCACCAACACCTTACTGACCATGAACCTTAACATTATTAACAAATAATTCTCAGTCATAGTGTATCTGTCTATCCTAATGAAGAACAAAATTATGCAATGTGGAAACACAGAAGCAATTTGTTCTCTCCATGTATAATTGCACATATTCATGCATATATGTGTATAGGAACTTAAGAAATAGGTAATATTACTTTAATTTCCCTTTCAGTGATTTGGAATTTTGATAAGCAAGTGGCCTTCACATCTTGTTTATTTTCCTTCATGCTTTTAGATTCTATTTTGAGTCAAGCTACAGATCTATGTTTTCATGAATAGCTCTATGCTCCAGCCCTTGAACCCTCCCCAATGCACTTTGTATGTTATTTTGGTGAATACGCAGAAGACAGAGTTAAACCAGAAGAAAAGTACTGCACTTGATCAGCTATTTTTCATAAGGTCAGTTTTCCAGTGGTTTAGATTACTGCAGTGACATACAGGAAGGACAGATTACTACTTGTGCTGGCACAAGAATAACTGTAGAAGAATACAATCAGATGTGCACTTATTAAAGCATATGAAAATATTTTAATATGCATTGCATAGGCACAGCAAAACTTTAATGCTTATCTGGATTCCTGCTATGAGGGATTTACAGCAGACACTTTTTTTTTTTTTTTTTTTTTTTGCTATTTTTGTGGCAAACTTTGACAAAACAGTCCTTCTGCTTACCTCATACTTGCTTTTACTTCTGTAATATGATGAAGCAACCTTAAACCTCAGGATGGACAGCTGGATGTAATCAGAAGTAAGAAGAATAACAAGACAATCATGTAAGCCCCCTCTGATTCCTCCCCCCCCCCAGTGGACTTAATTCTGTTAAGCACTCTTAATGCATTTTTATGTCAGATTTATTGAAAAGTTTGCAGATAAATGTTTAAATTCCACAAAGCATTAAAATATATGGAAGGTATCAATAAATTTAGAGCCTATACTAAAAATTAATCCTTATACTGCATTCCAGCTACAGTCTTTCAGCATTTTCTTATCTTTGTTTTTGAGTCCAAGTATCTCAGAATTCAAACAGAGCGTCATACTGCATAATCCATAAAAGTTTACATAAAAAGGATTAATACTGCTTCAGTTCTGCAATATAGATACTGCATGGCTATAGCTAGGTGAAATCAACTGCATTTACAATAAACGCACAGGCTACAGTATTTTGAAGATATTTCTAAAATACATAAAGCAATTTCTGCATTATTTCAGTATCACACTGACTGACAACCCTTTGGAATTTACACCTTTACATCTTACTCCATACTGCCAAAAGGTGAGGCTTGAACACAAGCTCTGTAGAAAAATTACAGAGCAAAATACGAAGGGTAATATGTTAAATTAAACATTTGAAAGAAATGGGACTCATATAAGCAAGCCTTTTCCTCTGTAAACCTGGAGACATAACAGCATGGAAAGATTTGAAAAAATAAATTTAAAATAGCTATGACATGAAGATGAATGAAAGTATTGTGATCTTAACTGAAAAAGAAAAGAGCATCATAGTTTCAACATGATTATTTTGAAATGTAAGAAATATCTCATCTGATTTTAATACGAAATCTTGAAGCAGAAGGTGAGAACGAACGTCTTTCGCAGCCTGTATTGACTACTAGCAGGTTTTTTTAGTAATGGCATTTAACTTATGTTTGAAAGTAATACTTAACTACAGCTCAAAATAAAACATGTTTTATCCAAGACAAACCACCTTTGTCAGAAGTAGGCAATAAAAGGATGGAAGGAGTCATAAGAGTGGGGGAAGGGAGAGAAACCTGAAAAAATACATTACTAAATGAAGAGTTGGGTCCAAAATAGACTACCTCAGTTCTCAAAGATATGAAAATCCTGCAAATTAATTACTTGTTACATGAACAGTAACATCTGAAAAATGAGTCTGTAGAGCAACTGAGTGGATAGGAACCAAAATCAAAAAAATTCCTCTGCTAGAAGATTTGTGCTGCCACAAAGAAAAGAGTAGAGGAATACAAGTAGAAGATGCAAAACCATAGGTGACATACTAAGGGATTTTTGACCAGTACAGGATTCAGAGAACTTGCTTTTGTAGTAAAACTGATGGAAGGCACCTTTACATCAAACTGTGAAAGTCATGTGAGGGGAAAAGACCTACACTAAAGCAGACTGGTGAAAAATTGCCCAGCATATGTAATAGAGAGTAAGAAAGGCCAGAATTGCATGTCAGCTTTTAGTGGTCTGGTACACTTCCTAAAATCTCAACAGATAGCTTCATAAAAGTTATGAGGCACTTCAATGTGTAGAAAGAAAATGTTATCAATCTAATCTCTTTGTGATCAAACCCTGAATGGCCCACAGCCTTGCAGTGGAACTACTGAGATTTTCTCTCTAGAGTAAAAGCCATCAAAATATCAGAGGGTTTTTTTTTTTAATGCAGAAAAGCTGATTTTAATTTAAATAAAAATATTTTTAATACCGAGAATTTAAAATACCCACAAGAGATAGAACTAGAAAAGTTAGCATAAAAATCATCTTCTGCTTACTATATCCTAACTTGTGAAGACATTACTGTTTTCCACATAATTAAATGATTTTCTTTTTACGTGGCAGCAAAATCCAACTAGTTCATTCCAGTTCTTCCTATCCTTTCTTAAGCCTGCCTACCTGGCATTACCCCATGCCACAATCAAAGATTCTCTACATGAAGTGTATGCTCCCAATTTTATTATGACTCTCTTGCCCACCGCATCCTGCAGTGTCTGAAACCTCTTCCCATGACAGGCTTAGAAGCATCTCCACGAAAAACAAAATCACTTGAGTTTCCTCATTCCTGTATTTTAGCTAATATTTTATTATATGCTTATATAAGAATTATATTGTATTTTGGCTTATAGATTGAAAATATTTGCTTCAAATTGATTAATGAAATCTGTACCTGTCAGCAAAACTCTTTATGTTCCACATTCCACTCAATGTCTGCCTTTAGCCTTGGGTTTGGCTGGTTGGTTTGTTGTTTTGGGTATTTTACACTACGACATAAAATAAAATTAATAGGTATTAGTTTAATAAAATTCAACTTTATATTTCTGAAAAATACTACACGTTCTTCTCTGGTACTTTGAAGTTTGGATCGATGCTTTACTTTCATTTCAGCATTACAGAGACTCGAGGTACATGTATAAGTACATGAGAATTGGGAATATACACACTGATTTGTGAAAATCTATTATATTACGCCCTCATAAACAAGGGAAGGCTCATCAAACCCGTAACTGACTTTGGTTTGGAAGTACCCACTGACTTACAGATTCTGATTTATTTTAGTTAGAACCGAAATAGTGAGTTTTATCTGGAGCATTTTGACTTTGGTTTTCTGCTGGAATTAGTCATGGAAACGAAATAACACAAAAGATTGAGGTCTTTGTAGTATTCGTCTTTATAGAGCTATATTTCTATTTTATTGTAAGACTGAAACAAGAAAAGTTATCTAATATACTGTTGTTTAGTAATTCATATTGTAAGTTATTGTCATCACAAAAAAGAGCAATAGCAATCTCTGAAATCAGTTCTTTCAAACCTCAATTTATATATTCCACCAGAGAGTTCACACTTCTTTGGTAAGTGAAACCGGCAACTGGGGAGTAGCTCGAGAGAGGACACCTGCAGCACCGGAGCAGAGAGGGAGGAGATCAGCGTCCAGCAGCCTCACCTCAGAGCGGCAACAGCCACCGAGGAGGGAGCCTCGACAGCACTCGCCCAGGAGCCGCCAGCTCAGCTCAGGCCAGGAGCTGACTCACCGGGGGCGGAGCCAGGAGGAGCGGCACCAGCCCTGAGGGGGTAAAAACCTGACCAGGGAGCGGGAGCAGGCGAGTGCCCGCCGTATGAGCAGGGCTCGGTCTGGGAGGTCAGCTCTGGCTGCCCTGGCGGTGGCAGCGTAGGTATCCTACCAGAGCCGATGAGAGGGGAGGCTGCAGTGCAAAACGAACAGTGTAGAGAGTGCCTGTACTGGTCTGGTGAGGGAAAGGTGCAGAATGGGCAGGGCTGCACTCAGTGCTCACTGCAGCAGGGGCTGAGCTGCGGGATGCAGTTAATAGGCTGTGAGATGTCAGGGAAGCTGAGAGGAAGCAGGAATGCTTGCTCCAGGCCCAAACTGTGCAGGGGCCTCAACTGTCCATCGTAGCTCATGGAGGAAAGAAGGAGGCCGTTAACACAGGAAGCTGGGAAATAGTAACAAAAAAAACCACAACAACCAACAAATAAAAGGAGGAAGAGGACAGTTAAAAGCAAGGCGCTTCCTCCTAAATCTGTTGTCACCACCTAAAACCGCTTCGCAGTTCTGCAGAGGGCTAATGGGGAAACACACTCGCACCATGAATGGCCGGCTGGTGCACTGCTAAAGAAGATCTCTACTGGTGCTGCCAGGAAAAAGCAGCAGGTCGTAGTAGTGGGGGACTCTGCTTTGAAAGGCACAAAGGCACCCATCTGTCGGCTTGACCCGGTCCCAAGGGAGGTGTGCTGCCTACCTGGGGCACGGGTCAGGGACGTTGCAGAGAGGACGCCTGGTCTAGTAAATCCCAAGGACTATTCCCCACTTCTAGTGATCCATGTGAGTGATAGTGATATAGAGAGCCCAGAGAAAATTAAGAACTACATAGCCCAGGGAGAGATGGTTAGGGGCTCTGGAGCTCTGATAAGTCTTTTCATCAATTCTCCAGGATATAGGGGAGGACCTCAAAAAGGCTGGGTGGATTGGCAAGGTTAATAAATGGTTGGAAGGGTTTTGCCATAGTCAGGGGGTTGGGTATTCACAACATGGAACTCAGTTTGTAGGCCAGGTATACTGGGAGCTGGTAGGGCTGGTTTGACAACAAAGGGGAAGAGCAGTTTTGGTAGGAGGCTTCCTAGGCTGGCCAAGAAAGCTTTCATCTAGATGTGTTGGGGGAGGGGGTCATCGTTCCATCCCAACACACCCAGTCAGTTGCCACCACCTATAATAAATGCTTGGAGCTACATAGAGATATTCCAGCTGCTCCAGCCAATGAGCCGGCTTCATTTAGAGCTCTGCTCAGATGCCTCTATACAAACGACCGTAGCATGGAGAACAAATGAGGAATTAGAGATGTGTGCATGTCTATCGGGGTATGCTATAATAGGCATCACAGAAAAATGGTGGGATGGCTCCTATGACTGCAGTGTTGGAATGGAAGGTTACAGGCTCTTTAGAAAAGAGAGGC
>JBCJKH010075728.1:0-15787 GCA_039877255.1 Loriculus beryllinus | reverse complement strand
TCAATGCATGTTGTCCTTAAAAAATTTATGAATGAACTGTGTTACAAAGATGACCTCCAAGTGTTAACACTTGGAAATCACTTTATTTTGATTTGGATTCGAAGTATGTTTCCAATCCAGAGACAATGTTTTTGAAGCTTTTTCTTGAAGTTTACCTTCCTTTCTTTTACTTTTAATCCAGTAAAAATTTGCTTTTATTCTTTTTTGTTTTGGATTATATATATCACTTTGTATCTCTCATGTGACATAGAATATGGTACAAAAATTATAGATTGTGAGTTAAACCCTCTTTTATTCAATTAAATAAATGTAGCGGGAATTTAGTACAAAGGAAAGCTTGCTTTAAGATTTTTGATGAATAAGAATGTTTTGTAATGTATACTTTGGTTTAGATAGATGCTTATATTGATTAATTTTTGCCAGAATGAAATAGTTAAAATACACTTTTGTACTATGATGTGTATATTGCTTTTCTTTCTTCATCTTCTGTAATGAAAGCTTGAACAAAAATTGGAACAGTCACAGAAAAAGTTGAATGAATCAGAAGGCAGAAGAGAAGCTCTTTTGCATCAGGTAACTGTTGTGGTGAAAATACTGAAGTTTTCATATTAGACTGATCTGAGTCTTTTGCTTAATCTTCATATCTCATATTCTGATAGCATTGTTTTGGAAGGGCAAGAAAGAGATACGTAAAGGCAGGTTTAAAGGTCTAAAATACATGGTCTGAGCTCTCGGCATGCTTTTTCTTCTTTCCAAACGTTTTATATATATGCTTGTTATGTAATAATTATAGTAGTGGTAGTACTTTTTAAACTCATAATAATATTACAAATAATAATAATTATTTGTAACTTCGCTTTATAGTATGCTTTAGAAACTTCTGTAGTAATTGTTGTGCAAAGTGCACACTCTAATTGATGAATTTGTATAAACCAGTGATCTAGAAGTATCTGCTGTGTTGTATGCTAAAACGTGATGAAAAAGAACAAACACCTTAAAACTGTCTAAACTCTGCTCTAAATGTATCTGTTGATGTACATATGATTAAATCTGGAAGTTGCGGGAACCTGGATTATAGCCTCAAAAACCTCTCCTTTCTCCTAAACATTTCTAATCCTTTCAGATGAGCTGGGGGAAAAATTTGAAATAAATAGGGAAGGGGCAATTGGCATACTTACCTGTTAATATTGGTTGTTTGACTTGTGCATCTTGCAGAAGTTTGATTTGGTTGTATCACTGTTTTGAACTCAACTCGCTGTGCATGATATACAGAGCTTTATCACATATGGGTAATGCGAGTTAGAATTATTTTCCTACAAAGCAATTTTAGCATGTCCTTTTTTCTTTGTTTTCCTGTATGCAGTGTCATCTTTAGTTGCTAGGCTGTGTATGATAGAAAGGAAAAATGTAAAAAGCACCGGTGTTTCTTAAGACTAAGTACATTGTGTCATTAATGAGCAGATTTTACATGAAGTATATTGCTTATTAAATATGCATAGATATTTTCACTACCAGTGTAAAAAAACAATAGCAACGTATAAAGTGGTAGCATTTTGTTTAGTCTAGAGAACTTAGTGCTCTGCTGTGGTCAACATAACAAAATATTTCTTTTCATTTTGAATAATCACTTTGTGGCCTATAATTAGGAAGTAATATGTCTTTTTTTTTTTTTACCATCTGCAGTACTCTTGAGATTTATTTAAATACTACCTGTCTATAATCTTTTTTTGTGTTTTTCTTTTGATAGTGTTTAATAGAACTACACTATTTGCTTTTTCATTCTGTTTTAATTAAACATTTGACACTTGTACATGCATTTTAGATAGAGGATCTTCGTTCCCAACTTTTGAGAGCAGAAGAAGACCGTGTAGAGTTACAACATCAAATTTCACACCGCCTGAGCTACCACGATGTACAAGATAATGACAGGAGAATCAGAACAGGTTCAACTCTCATATTTTGTACTAGAGGCCTGCAGATTTGTTAGTTAGCCTGGATATGAATTTTGTCTCTGAGTTTCAGTCTAATTATTCTACTGTTTCAACAAAATCAGCCATATAAGTCCCCAGCTTTAAGTTAATAAGTACTGACATCTGAAAATTAACAAGTGTGAGTTAAAATTTAGGAAAAAATACCATGATGTGCATGGTTAAGACAAAAGAAGATTATTAAAGGCAATTTCAGCAAAGTAGTGATTTTACAGAAGAAAGACATGAAATATTTTTAATATTTTCTAATTTTTCTAAAATTTTACATTTCAGCCCATTTGCAGTTTCTTTAGTCTTGGAAATCATAACAAACATAATTTATGTAGTTGGTTAGTAAGACTGATGAACTTCTGGTAAAATTTCTGAGGGATAACAACATGTTTCAGAGAGGTTAAAACATTTACCAGTATGATGCAGTCAGGGCTACTGTTTGCAGTATGTTAGAATTTTAGAGATAGAACAATGATATTTAGAATACTTTAAACAATTCCAGGTTGTAATTAATTGCATATTAAATTGCCATTTTAGCAAGGTCTTTGCTGCATTCTTAGTTATCTATCTGAATTTAAACTTTTCAAGGATTATCAGAAGGCATTAGAGAAAGACTATCTTTCTTTATTAACATAAAAATGTATTATCAATTATCAAGATGATAGAGGAAAAGTGTCTCCAAGTCTAGTGTCTCTGTGAATGCTTAATCAGTTTGGTTAATGACTTATTTGTATATTGTCATACTTAAGGTATTGAATTATCTTTAAGATAGATTATTTAAAATAGGTTATCAAAATGGAAATCTGACTGCCTGTTTTACAAATCCCATATAGAGCACTGGGAAATGGCTAGATTTTGTACATGTTCATTTTAATAGTTTTTCTCCAGTCATTTTAATGTACCTACAAGGATGCCAGAGCAAGACTCTTCATCACGGACTGTAGTAATAGAACAAAGGGTAATGGGTTTAAACTTTAAACAGTGAAAGTTCAGGTTAGATATAAGGAAGAAGTTCTTTACGGTGAGGGTGGTGAGGCACTGGAATGGGTTGCCCAAAGAAGTGGTAAATGCTTCATGCCTGACAGTGTTCAAGGTTTAACAGAACCAGGATGGTCTAGTATGAAGTGTTCCTGCCCATGGCAGGAGGGTTGGAACTAGAAGAACTTAAGGTCATTTCCAGCCCAAACTGTTCTATGATTCTACATGTCTATCTGCTTAAAAGTAAATTTATTTGAAACAATATTAATTTCATTTTAATGAAAGCGTATTTTAGTTTTTCCATTTGTATTGTAATTATAAATCAAAACTGTTGTAAAAATATAAAAAAACAAGAGCAACGTAATGGACCTATTTAGAGATACACATATATCTATATAATGTATGCAGTTGTTTTTCTTTTTATTTTGTTATTTCTGTTTCTTCAAAGATGTATAGGAAGAATACAAATGAAGATTTTCTTTGCCTCCAGTAGTTGTTTATGACTACAGACCTTTGAAATTCTGCTTGGGGAAATTTATAACTTACTTCCATCAGGAACTTCTATTGTAGGATTCAGGCATAAAATTCACAAGTAGTGTGATTTCCAAAGCAGGAGATATTACTCTGGTGAGATAAAATCTTGGCCTTGAAGTTTGTAGCCAAGTTTCATTTACACCATTTTTTCTTCCATTTGATTCTATTTTATTGGGTTTTGTTGGGGCATTTTGTTTTAATAAAAAAAAAAAAAGAAAAGAAAAAAAAAGGGGGGAAACCCCTATAAAATGACTGGTAAACTGGAAATACTTTCATTCAGTAAAATGTTATGATACAAGTATAGCCATTTTTGTCAGATACTTTGTTCAAAATCCATAGTTATAAAATAGTCTCAATTAGACAAGAAGACTGCCAAAAGAGAAATGAAAAAAAATAATTTACCCCAAGTCAGTGTTTCTACTGAGTTTACTGTTCTGGTGTCATTCTTTTATAGCAGCTGAAAGATACGAGAGAGAGAAGCAGGAACTGGAGAAATATATTTTGGATCTTAAAGCAAAGTTGAGTCATAATGCTGTAATGTCAGAGGTAGAAGAACTAAAGAGATGCATAGAGCGTAAGGACAAGGAGAAAGCACAGCTTGTAATGCACATACAGGTAAGTTGTTTTTTCTGTTTGTTTTTGGGTTTTGTTGTGGGTTTTTTTCCTTGTTTTCTTTTTTTTTTTTTTATAATTTCTCATATGTTTGAGGTAGGTGATATGTCATATTAGGGAATAACCTTTAAACTTTAGAGTTACTGCTGTGTGTTTCATGGATTATTCTATAAATAACTTTGAAAATTGATCGGCATTTGTAGAGTTTTTTCTCTCCGGTCTTGTAAATAAACCAAAAAAGGTATTTGCTGTTACCCATGAATCTGTGGTTTGGATTGCTTCTCTTTCCCATGTACAAACAAAAGGTGATTTGATTTTATCAGCAGTTCCCATTAATAGTGGTTTCTGGAGTTACTTTCACAAGTTAGTATTTACTTCCTCATTTTCAATTCATCATGCTTCAGAACTGAAGTTTAACTTTCTGGGATACTTGACTTAAACACCTTATTCTATGAGCTAGTAGATTAAGAAAAATAGGTCATAACTCCTCTTTTTTAGCAATTAGAGGGAACATAATGATACATTAATAAGTGTTAGTATTCTTATTTATGGTAAGCATACTTATTTAAAGCGATTCTCTGTGAAAAAAGTAACAGCAGTCTGACACTGGAATTTTAGAAGACTTTTATCTTGAACAGAGAATGAAATATAAGGAGGTAGTAACCTTATTTAATACAGTAGACTTCTGTGCTTCTTATTTAGATTTGTCATTGATAGTAAGATCCTTGAAAAGTAACTGTTTTCTACTGTCTTTCAGTACTGTAAGGAGAAGTGAGGATATTTTCAAAACCTTATGTGAGATTTCAGTAGTCAAGTTATTTAACATTTGTTGTACTTGTATTGGGGCATTCAGTAAGCCAGGGAGGTCTGTATTTTGTATTTATTTTTCTAATGAAGGTAATTTTATTTGAAATGGCATTGTATTACTTGTTGAATTCCAAAGTAGGATTTTTTTTGGTCTTTTCACAGATTTATAGGAACGTACTATGCAGTTTACATCTGTTCTATTCACTTGTCAACTGCTGTGCCAATTTAAGTTGAATACAACAAATTATGTTTGGAAAAAACTGAAGTCTCAAAATAAGTTCCTATGTGCTTTATGAAATTGGTTCATCGAACATGTTTAAAAAGACCTACGGTGCTTCTATAGAGGATATGGCAAGCAGAACTCATTTCCTGATGCCCACCAGCATTTGTATTCTAGCTGGCCAATGCAACTCCAGACTAATCTGAAGCACGCTAGTGTTTTTTTAGTTTTGTGGGACCTGAGAAATCCCAGTTACTTTGGTGTCAGGAGATAATTGGATAAAACCTTTTCTTAAAACTTCTGCTTGTAGAACATAGTTTCTTGAGGGTCAGAATGACATTCTGATACTTATTTCCTGTTCTCTGAAATACTGATGGAAGAATTCTCAGTTGGGGTTATTGCCATTGCTCTGAGTTTGAAATCTTTGACTTCCCTGATTATCTCAACAGAAAACACTTTGTACTTCTTATCTGCTTCCCACTGCCATTCTTCTACAGAGGAAGTAGCAGGAAAATAGCTAGTGTGTTTTTGTTTTGATGAGACATCAAGGAATGCAAGGATGTGAATTTCTAAACTTAGGTACTAACAAAGCATTTTGTCAAGCCTGTTCTAACAGCTGCTCCTATAAGATAGTCTGATTCCCAGTTGGGAGTGACCAGTCATGTTTGACTTAAGTGTAATTTATCTTTAGTTAGTGGGAAGTAACTTTGCTTGCCTCTGGTGTACATGTGATATTAGAAATTTCCTTTGATTTATTTAAATGTCATTGTTCAACATTTTAAGTTGTGTGGTATATTTAGTCCATGACAGTTGCCATAAGTGCACAATATGATGTAAAATGGCAAGGATGAAAAAGATTATAATCACATTCTTAAACTCACGTTTAGAAGTGAGTTCAGTTTTATTTTATGTATGCAGCTATCTTAAATATATTTTTCTGCATGGAGCTATATAGATATGGGGCTGTTAAGCTGACTGTTATGACCTGACTGTTAGGCTAAGAAATAAATAAAGTACACACATTGTGAGATGCAGTACTCTAGTGTTTACTTGTGAAATTCTTAGAATGAGAAGTAATAGATAAATCAAATTAGGTCAAAGTAATCTTACATTATTGTCCACTAGAGTGTAACAGCAGTCAGTTTACTAAAATACTTCAAATTTTTTGGTGGAAAGTTATTGATCTACTTATTTAAGATTAAGATCTTATCCTCATTAAAATTAATTTTATGGCTTTTCATCCTCTAATGATGAAAATGTTAGCCAGTTTATTCATTATATGAGTTAAGATATCTGAAGATCAATAATTAGCACTTTTCTGAATGCAAAGATATATTCTTACAAATTAAAAGAAATTAATAACTTTGCAGACCCACCTAGTTGAAGACTAGATGCTTATTGCAGAGGGGGTTGGACTAGATGACCTTTGAAGATCCCTTCCAACCCAGACTATTCTATGATTAATGAAAATACTGAATGGTATGAAAACAGTATAAATAGGCCCAAAATACAGAATATCAATGTGAAGTTCTGTGTGATGATCTTAATAAAATTCAGTTTTGTGAGTTAGGCCTCAGTAACAGGTTTCTGAATATGTTCTTGCAGAAGGTATATGGAAAACATTTTTCCTGACTTGCTTGTGAGACTGTCCTGGGAAATACCAGAGTTGAGATGGGCAGCGCTTGTTATTATTATTAAAATGTGTGGTTTCAATTTAATTCAATATTGAAAGGCCAGCTAATGTTGGTTCTAGTATGCTTGCTACATTTTCAAATGTCTTTGCACTTTGTTCTAGAAGCATCCACCATCTGTGGTGAATGCTGTTCCTTCATTGCCAATTATCTGTTTCTTCTCATCTGTTTATCTCTTCACATTGTACTATTTTCTTTAGTCCATATTTGTCTAGAGTGTAATATGTGAGAATCCTGGTCAATGATTCCTTCTCAAACTTAAAATCTAAAAACTAACAAGAGCAAGCAGATGAGGACCAAATACAGAAGTTATAGATGGGATAGAGTAACTATGTATGTTTATCTTTTTTGAAATTCTTGACCATTGCAGAGGGGGAGATTCTGTGGGCTTATAGGGTTTTCCCTGGTAGTCAAGGGGATCTTTTGTGCTGTTCCCAATTTAGATAGAAATGCTATTTAATGTTGTTGTATGTTGTTTGGTGGGGTTTCATACTGTATATCTTTAGAGTTGGAATATTCATATTCTACTATGATGATTCTAGGAGTTAACATCTAACCTGGAAAACAGGGAGAAGCAGCAGGAAAAAATTCTGGACCAGCTAAAGGAGATACAAAGTTGCTACAAGGCTTGTGAGGATGGCCGTAGGCAAACTGAACTCCAGTCTGCTGAGTTAGCTCAGCAGGTGGAAGAGAGTACCAAAGAAGCAGAACGGTACTTCGCTGAATTCAAGCAAGCAGAGGCACTCAGGCTTGAGGCTGAGAAAAAAAGAGAAGATCTAAAAGTGAGAGCACAGGAAACTATCCGTCAATGGAAGTTGAAATATAAGAAACTGGATCATGAAGTGGAAAAACAAAATGAAACCATCAACCAGCTGATGGACAAGAACAGTCAGGTAAGATTGGCTGGGGAGTATGGTTGTACTGTTTCTTTTTTTTTTAGAAATGAAGATAAGGATTAGGTCATGCGAACTGTGATTTAAACCACTTTCCACCTTAAGTCCTGCACCACATTTCCTGGTGAGCTACAAAGTGGCTAGTAGGTGGCAGTATTTTTTAGATATTAGGGAGTTCCGCATTTGCTTCTTTATGCAGTATGTATTCTAATCTCTCCACTTAATCAAACCTTTCTTCTTGCAAAGAAAAAAAGTTTCTCTGTGAATGTTGCTTTTACTTTATCTTTTCATTTAACACTTAAGGTTAGCTTGTTTTTAGTTAATTTTAAAGGAAATAATGTGATGTTATTTAAAAAAAAATCGCATTAAGTGATAACTGGTGTTCAAGTTATGCATTGTCTTATGTAGTGAACAGTGGTCACATCTTGGAAAGTAGGTGTTTACTTTCACCATGTATGTCAGATTACTAGCAGACTGTAATGCTGAGTGCTACTGGTTTATTATTAATTTTTTATGTTTGAAGCCACAATGGGTTTAATACTGAATTGAAATAAATAAACTCTACCAGTCTAAGCTGTGATTCCTGGGCCTGCTATTTCTCTCCTGAACTGCCTATCATATTCCTTATTCTTTTTTATTATTATTATTTGCTCTATCTATGCTCCAACAATTGATTCCATATTAATCATGTATTGATTAACCCGAGCGGTTGTCTGTGGAAGTAAGGTTTGCAAACATTTCAGAAGTTAGTCATCTCTTACCTAGGCAAATTGAAGTGTTGAGGAAAGGAAGAAAACCTGAATCATTTAGAAATCATATGTGTGTCTCATAATAGAAAAATAAGAAGCAAAAAGTGGAAGAGGGAAAGTTGTGAATAATAAGCAGGAGGAGTCCCAAAAGGTTCTGAAATCACTCTTCATGTAAATCCATGGACAGATCTTTATAATGGCAATTAATAGAGCTGTCCACACTGAAATTTTCTTTGTCACGTAAGACTCTTTGACATGGATTTTACCTCTTTTTGTGTGACAAAGGCATAAAAATGCCAAATGCAGTCACTTTGGTTTAAGCTCCATTTAAGAAATGCTGTCAGTATTTGTTCTTATTTTTAAAATCATCAAGCATCCTGCCAACAAGTTTGAGGTAAGCATT
Source organism: Loriculus beryllinus (assembly GCA_039877255.1). Taxonomy (NCBI): domain Eukaryota; kingdom Metazoa; phylum Chordata; class Aves; order Psittaciformes; family Psittacidae; genus Loriculus; species Loriculus beryllinus. The sequence continues at coordinate 6,921 of JBCJKH010075728.1, read as the reverse complement.
ACTCCTGAAGAAAATCTCCTATTGTCGGATATGTTATATCAAATAAAATGTGTGTCATTGTGGAAGAGAAAAAATATAAACAGTATTTCATGTTCTCAATACAAAGTTGTAGACAGTTTCCATATGAGGATATAATCAATCTAAATGCAGCATTCATGATAAGCGTCAGGGAACTAGATGAACATAATTTAACCAGCTTTGAAATATACAGACAATTAACATGTGAGACAAAAATTTATAAAGGAGAAAAGGCAGTCTGTTGTCTTTGCTTTCTGTTATAAGGCTTTAAAGGGTTAATAGTAAATTTTCAAAATTGGATTACAGTCATAACTTGCAATTTTGAGATGTTCTATAGCCCACCCATTGTCCGTAACAATTTAGAAAGACTGTTTAGATGTCATTCTTTTGGAGTTACTGGTGTAATTTGGCTGAAGTCTTGCTTATGTGGTTATGCTTGATATTGGTTGACAGTGGAATCTCTACCATCTTGTGTCTTTGGAATGTATTTTTTTCCAAGTATGTTATGTAGAAAACATGCTTAAGTCAAACACTGAGGTTTGGTTTGTTTTTTTTTTTGTTTTTTCCTTCAGGAAAAAAGGCACAATGGTCATTACCTCATAACCTTGATTTATTATTTTTGTATTTTGTTTTCCATTTGTTATTCTTGATGTAATTATAAAAGGGTTTATTATTTTTTTTAACCTGCAAACTGTTAATTTCCTTTTTTTCTGAATTATTTCAAGTAATCTTGCTATAAGAAATGTGTCCTGTTTGTGGAATTAGCGGAAATAATAAGATTCAGTACAAAATTTATTTAAGCTGGTTCAAAGAATCCAGTAGTTTGTGATATATATCAGGAAATCCAGTGTTGTGCATTTTGTAATTTTTTCCTGTAGTAGAAGTTGTGTGTGACTTATGGTAGTGGTACCATAAATTCCTTCTTATTTTAAACAGTGTTAAAATTAAGTAAGAATCCAGAATGGTGTGTGTGTAACATGAGTCTTATGAAATACAATATTTAGTAACACACATGTATTTGCAGCGCAATTTTTTCCTTATAATTCAGCACATTTTCGAGGATTTTTTTAAAACTTGAAATACATCAGTGCTGGGGAAGAAAACTGCAGCCCTTAGGCCCCTTAGGAAAACAATGAAATTTTTTGTTAAATGTGGCTGACTTTTTAAGATGAAGTCTTCATTTCTTGGCTTTGGTGCATGAGTGAACCAGGCTTTTAACTGCTGTTCATTCATCTGCTGTGTGCAGATTCAAAAAAAAAAAAAAAAATTAATATACTTCATATGTAATATTTTAGAAAAATAAACAGAACAAGTCAGCCTATGAAATAGACCTGTAGGTAAGGTCTGTGCGACCATTAGTCATCCCTGTATTCTGCTGCATTACTGTATTGCCTCATTTTCTCCATCTTGCTATTTGGAGGGACCAGCAAAGAAACACATCTGAGTTTGCAAAGAGGATAAGAAAAGCAGGAGATTATCCAAAACTATCCCTGCTTGGGAGGCTAAATTATGTCAGGGGATTATCCAAAACTGTCCCTGCTTGGGAGGCTAAATTGTGTAAGGACAAGTATATATTTGAGGTCACAAATGTTCTGTGTCTAAAGAAACACTGAATACATTTGAACCGAATTCAAAACAAGCAAAATTTCTGTGTTTTTACAGAACAAATTGTGTTAATTGTTCATTAGACATTAGCATGTCTAAGGACATCCAATAATTTTCTTTCATTAGCTTAGGTTGCCCTGGATTTTTTTCTTGTTTCCTAGGTCCTCAAAGAAAAGGATGACTTCAGAAGTCAACTTCTGTCTGCTATACACCAAATAGAAAACCTTCAGAAAGAGCTGAATGATGTGGTTGCAAAGAGAGACCACCAGGAAGAACTCCTCCACTGCAAAGAGGCAGAACTGAATGAAATGAAGTCTCACCAGGTATCTCTTGAAGAAGAGATGAAAGAGGTTCAAGGTACTGTAAATAAACTGGAGAATGAGTTGAAAAAGCAAGTCTTGCTACAAAATCAAATACAAGCTGAAAAGGAACACTTGGAGACAGAACTTGAAACTAGTAACTTGATCCATAAAAAAGACCAAGAAAGACTCTTAGAAGTGCAAGCAGATGTAACAAACCTAAGCTCTGTACGTGTGGAACTAACAAATAGAATAGCAGAAGAGGAGAAAGTCAGAAAGGAATTACATAAGAGCCTCTCAGATCTCCAGAAACAGCAGGAATCTAAGCACGAAGAGGTGACTTCAGCTAACAAGCAGCTGAAGATGGAAAGAGAAGTTCACCGACAGGAGTTGGCAGATCTTCAATCAGAATTACAAAATGCTAAAATCAAACATGAACGAAACATTCAAGAGCTCACGAAACTCCTTAAACAAGAAAAGGGTGACGCAGAGTCTCAGATTAGAATGCTGAAGGTATTTTATTATGAAAAGTTCCAATGTCAGGCTTCCCCTCTCCCCCCTGTTGAATGATGAAGGTAGTACAACATGTGCTTTCAAACATTTAACACAAATTTTATTGCAGGTCATTATAAAGGTTTAAAGTTCAGGGTAAAAAAATTAACAGTAACAGTTTTAGGTGAAGAGCTTTTCTTATTTCAGAAATAGTGAAATAGGTATATTTGTGATCAGAACAGGAGGAGATATATGAGGCTGTAGTGTTTTAATATGATTTGATCCTTTCTTTAGTTGTTACTTTTGCAATTATTGTCATGGCTCTATTAAGGAACTTGCATATTTCAAGAGTGATGCGTTTTTGTAAATCTTTAAAATGACTTTTTTTTCATCATAGAACTTGTCTGGAAACACTTTCAAAATGCCAAATGATAATGTGTAACACTTGTTAAGGTTAATTTTGAAAGTTCCGTTTCAAGGAGTTTTTAGAAATTCTGATTTATGTACTATTTCTTAGAAAAGTGACTATGTTCAAATAGTAAATGATGCAATGTAGCATTTTATTTAGGAATACACAAGTTAATGGCTTTAGTTTACAGCAGTTGCTCCTTATTCAAGGCTATTGCGTTGAAAAGAAATAGAGAGTTTTAGTGGCTTTAACTGGTAGAATACAATTGAAAAGTCGGAGTGGTCTAAAATGCATAATTAACTGTCAACAGTTGAGTGCACTATACATTGCACTTCTATTGAAGCAATTTTTTTTTACATGGTTAAATATATATGCAAGATTATTAATAGGACATACAAAATACTAGTTTGTATATTTATATTAATGGAGACAGACAGGTTGTAAATTGCTGACATATTTTGAGTGTGCTTTTAAAGCACTATAAATGCACTTTCCACCTTGGTCCCATCAAATTAAAAATTTGCTCATGTCAAAATTCTACCAATTTAACCATAAAAAAGCTATAAAGTCCTTAATCAAAGCTTAAGTGATTTATGATTTACTTCATTGTAAGTAATATAAACATGTTTATTTCCCTTCTCACAAATATGTGGCTAGTTAAAAATGCATATTTTCCTCTTTTTTGCAGTTACGAATTGATGTTACTTAGAAAAGCATGGTTAATTATTTAGTATATCATTTATGATAATAACTGACAATAATTCTTAAGACCTTGCTAACACAAAAAGTATCTAATGAAGACAGCAATAAAAATCTGGAAGGTTGTTAGTGGAAGGATCATTAAAATCAAAATATTTTTACAGCAGTGCTTAACACTGGGGACTTAATTTGGCGTGTCTTGTTATTTCAGTGATCTCTCAAAATACGTGTTTTTTCTTTAATAATGACATAGAAATTAAAACTGTACATTTAATGTCAAGAGGAGAGAATGAAAGTGTATTCTGGATGGTAATAATCAAATAATGAGTTGATCATACTGTATGTTCCTTTTCTACTGAAAACTTTTCTTACCACCAATCTTGTGGTAAGGTCCTTGATATTGGTATTGATTGTTGTATCTGAACAGAATATTTAAAAAATTAACTGCTTTCTTTTATTTCCAGTGCCACAAATTCCCAGGATCCTTAATCTGCACACAGTTTCTTTACAGCACTGTGCCTCTGAAACACAGAACAGAGGGCTTGAGGGGGCTGATTTGGTTATTTTTTGTCTGAAGTCGTCATTACATCGCAATTGGGTTTTCACTTTTATGGACATAGTTTTTCTTCCAAATTACAGTAAAACTTAGCATGCCTTTTATCTAATTGTATTTAAATGCTGTGGTTTTAGGGTGGAGTTTAGGGAAATCCAACAGAAGAGTTTTTTGTTGGGGGTGTTTTTTTGGTTTTTTTTTTTACCATTTCTAATTTTCTCTTACTGTTGCAGTAGTAATCTTGACCTTATTTATGTCTCAGCCTTGTCCAACTTTTGTAACTGCTTTTAGGAAAGAATATATATAACCCTGTCCAGAGGTTATTAATGTTGAAGTCTTAAAAATAAAGGTCAGTTGGGAGAGACTTGGAGGGTAAAGGAAAATTTAGCACCAGACCCAAAGCCTTAAACTTAACTAGAGGAGGAATTTTGAGTTACTTTCAGGAAATCAAGGGTGCAGAGACCTGTGTTTACAGGACCAACTGCTGCCTAGGTTGTAAAAAGAAGTGACTTGATCCTCATTGTTGTTCCCTCTCTTGCCTCCTCTGCATGATACTTTCTGCTTCTTGTCTGGCTTTCTGTAGTGCTGCACTGGATTGAAAAATTATCAGGCAGTTAAGGATTTTTTGAGGTAGTAGGGAGAGGTACCATAAAAATGTTGTATGTTGCAGTAGAACTGGAAAAGAACATAGAATTTTGTATAGCGTGTCAGTCTTGAGAAGGATCTTACTGTCTCAGTACTGATATTCTAGTGCTTAAGCTTTTAATTCCATTTCTGCTAGAATATTCTAATGGATTCCCAACCAATGTCTTTATGATGTGTTTTTTTTAATTATTTGAAATGTTAGATAAACTAGGCATAGGAAATTAAGTGGTTTGCCTAGTGTTCCCCAATCAGCTATGTGTTTAGAAGCTCTGAATTTGTCCTTTATTTTACTATGTATCCTCATTTGCTTTAAAAACATCCTCCTTCTCTTAGAATAATGAAATTCAATAAGTCCTTGTGCTTAATGACACTTTCAAATATTAATCTTTAATGTAAGATTATGTAGAGGTATGTATCTCCGTATACAAAATTGTGTATGTATACGTATTCTTTTCTTCTATACATATACCAGGTGGGTATAGTTATTTTTTTCCTGAAGATTATCAAATGTGGGATATGTGTTAAATAAAGATTAATTAAATTAAGATTAATTAAATTCTCAATTAAATTTGATCAAATAAATTATGGATCTGCTTGTCCATATCAGAAATTAATAAAAATTATCTTTCTTTATTGTGTCTCAAAGGTAACATAAGTGAGGAATTTGTTTTTTGGTTTGTCTCCATCTGCATTATAATACAATTATCTTTAGTATGAACTGAAAAGTTGATTTTATAAGCATATTCATAGAAAATGTTTTAGGCATTGCAGGCTTATCTTTGGGTTCATAAGTCTTTGTGGACTTAGGACACTAAAGTTCTTTCTCAGAGTTGTCCTTCAGAGGAGTTTTTGTGCTCTGTTGGCTCTGGTGTCTGAATTGACTCAGATAACTTCTCTCCTTGACCTTCTTCCCCTTAAAAGTTATATTGTAATTGGGAGAATAGAATTTCTGCTTTTCCTCAGGAAGAATTTTACTCTGCAGGCAATTTTTTTTTGTGTACCTGTATCCCACAATTCATCAAACATGAAGTTGCTTTTGAGTAATATGTGTGTAATTTCCTTCTTTGTATTTGTTTTGTTTTTGGTTTTTTTTTTTTTTTTTCATTTTCTAGAGAATTCCTCAAATCTGCTATTTTAATCAGTTATGTTTTCCACTGGAAATCACTATGCTTGATTCACTCACCTAGTTAGAACTTTCAAGGCCCTTAAATGTTGTTCTTCATTTTTCTCTTCAATGTTTCCATGAATAGTATGAAACCCAGTTCTAGAAATAAAAAATACCAAATCTTTGCAGTTATTTCCTTGCAGATATAAATTTAGTATTAGGTTCTGAAATGAAATGGTAGTCCTAGACTTTATGATTCTGAATTATTTCAGTAATAGAAAAATTGCATAAATATTGGGCTTCTTAAGGTGATGTAAGCTGATGAGTGTAGCAGAGTTGAAATGCAGAATCTGAGGCTTCTGTTTACTGCTTTTAAAACACTGTATGGTTTGACAACTGTGATACACATTTTCCATGTTCAGATGAGTGATTGCACTTAATATAACTTAAATGTAAAAAATTAAATAGAAATATACTTCCATAATATTTTTCCATGGATTCAAAACTACAGTCTGAGAGTGTTTTAAAATAACCCACATGGTGACTTTGTAATCTATTTTCCCATTACCATCAGATGGAGCTTTTAGAAGAGAAGAACATAGTGAAAGCTCAGTGTCAGCAACTAGAGAAGATAAAATTGGAGTGTGATAAATTGACAGAAGAGTTAACCCAAAATGAAGAAGAAAATATAAAACTCAGGCGGAAATGTGAATTTATAAAACAAGAACTGGAGAAAAAGGTAAACTTACCTAGTTTTAACCATGATACATCTCTTTGCTGATAAATATCTAAAATAAATGATGAATTATAGAAATAGACAGTAAACTTAAAATACAAAAAATACATGTGCATGGTAAAGAATATACAATCATAATGTAGTGCACAATTCCTGTAGAATTTAAATAAGGCAAAAGTGCTTTGAGTGAGTCATGAATTATATACATCCAAAGATTTGCTAATACTGTTTTGGCATAGAAATAGAAGTCCTGTTACCTACTGTATTTCTAATACAGGTAATTATAGTTTGTCATCCATTGCACTTCTACCAGTTTGATGCTGACGCTGGTAGGAGAGCACTGGGGCAGGCTGCCCAGGG